>JAJOZX010000563.1:972500-1127500 GCA_023014485.1 Bathynomus jamesi
CATGTATCCTCACAAAATAAAGGGTTCCGCTCCCTTGCATTTTCATTTCGCATTTTTCACCATATACCATAAACACACCCTAAATTATATATATTGTGTGTGTGTGTTGTGTGTGTGTGTGTGCGTAAGGTACAGCCAGTTAAATTTTTTACTTGGCTGTGTTCTCATACGAGAAGAAATCGCTACGAGGTTTTATATATGTATATATATGTATAGAAACGACGTAAGTATAGAGGAGTGTTCTGCACACGAGGAAGAGAAATAACGAACAAATGAAAAATGAGGTGACCGCCCGGGAATCGAACCCAGGATCTTCCGACTGCCGGTCAGATATGCTACCACTACACCACGGGCCTCAATCAGTCAGAAGTCGTAATTCTCCTACATAGGGCAGAAACCAATGCCTTGAGAGGGCACCCTCGCAAATCGTGAATATGTACATTTAACTGCAATGACCACGCAATATATTAATGTATAGAAACGACGTAAGTATAGAGGAGTGTTCTGCACACGAGGAAGAGAAATAACGAACGAATGAAAAATGAGGTGACCGCCCGGGAATCGAACCCAGGATCTTCCGATTGCCGGTCAGATATGCTACCACTACACCACGGGCCTCAATCAGTCAGAAGTCGTAATTCTCCTACATAGGGCAGAAACCAATGCCTTGAGAGGGCACCCTCGCAAATCGTGAATATGTACATTTAACTGCATATTCACGATTTGCGAGGGTGCCCTCTCAAGGCATTGGTTTCTGCCCTATGTAGGAGAATTACGACTTCTGACTGATTGAGGCCCGTGGTGTAGTGGTAGCATATCTGACCGGCAATCGGAAGATCCTGGGTTCGATTCCCGGGCGGTCACCTCATTTTTCATTCGTTCGTTATTTCTCTTCCTAGTGTGCAAAACACTCCTCTATACTTACGTCGTTTCTATACATTAATATACCGCGTGGTCATTGCAGTTAAATGTACATATTCACGATTTGCGAGGGTGCCCTCTCAAGGCATTGGTTTCTGCCCTATGTAGGAGAATTACGACTTCTGACTGATTGAGGCCCGTGGTGTAGTGGTAGCATATTTGACCGGCAATCGGAAGATCCTGGGTTCGATTCCCGGGCGGTCACCTCATTTTTCATTTGTTCGTTATTTCTCTTCCTCGTGTGCAGAACACTATTCTATACTTACGTCGTTTCTATACATAATATACTGCGTGGTCATTGCAGTTAAATGTATGTATATATATATATATATTAGAACGCCCGCTGCGCCTTACGCAGCAAAATCTACACAAAACAAAAACCATGGGGGGACTGGGAGGGGTAGGTGTATTACTAAAACCTTCCCTAGTTCTCCCTTTATACATGGATGTATATTAAATTTGGTGCAGATTCCCCTAGCCACTTAGGTGTACCCTAGCCGTTTGGAGGCCCTCCATCCCGTGCACCCCCAGAGTCGGGAGAATAAGAGGGGCGTGTGTGTAACTAAAACCTGCCGTGGCTCTCCTTTAGTGTACACTGTATACTAAATTTTATGCAGATTGCCCTAGCCGTTTAGGCGTGTATAAACGAACATGGAACAGACAGACATCATCATCATCATCCCCTACTTATATAAATAAAATATATAATTTTGAATGATGTAACTGATATAAATGATATAACTGATGTATTATTATTATTATGAAATAAGTAGTTACTAAAATAATAATAATCAATTATTATTATTATTATCGTTATAAAAATAAGGTTTAGCAAAGTGGTGTTGGATCTTCTCCGTTCTATGGCTGCCTCTAAAGTAAAATAAAAATCTACATTATTCTACAGGGTGTTTCAGGTCGACTCTAGAAATATGGAAATTGGCGGAATTTGTAGTTTGTATTTGGTATTTGAAGTGTGTCGTAGTAATTCCGTAACTAATATGAAGTGTTTCTTTTTATTGCAGGTGAATGAAAATGGCCGATAGAGGAAGTGGATCATTTCGATTGTCTAAGCAGCAACGAATAAAACTGGTGAAGTTGGTGTATCTTTGTGGTGAGAATGTGAGTGAAGCACGTCGAAGATTTTATGCAGAGTATGGTTTTACGCCGGCACATGCAACTGTCAGTGATTTATGATAATAAAAACCCACTCTAATAGACAGAGTTTATTTCCACAACAGTTTCGCTGCCACTGGCATCCTCTTCGGGTGGATCCACCCGAACAGGATGCCAGTGGGCATCGAAACTGTTGTGGAAATAAACTCTGTCTATTAGAGTGGGTTGTTATTATCATATTTTGACCTTCACGTAGAAAAACGTTATGTATTTTGCATTTGTCAGTGATTTGATAAGAAAATTTGAAGAAACAGGAAACGTTGACACAAAGTCCTCGGGATCAAGAGAAACAGTAACTGGTGTGGACAATCAGCGGCGAGTAGCGGAAGCCTTAGTCAAAATTCCAAAGAAATCATTGCGTAAACTTTCTTCTGAGTTCCCTGTTGATGTCAGTACAACATATATTTGGAGGATTACATGGAAGCTACACGTAAAACCCTACCGCCCACATGCAGTTCATGCTTTGTCGGAAGATGACCCTGACAGACGAAACCAGTTTTGTACCATTGTGCTTGATCAGTTAAAACAGGACCCACAGTTATTGGACAAAATTGTGTGGACTGATGAGGCAAAATTTCTTCTGGATGGCAGTATCACCCGTTACAACTGTTACATCTAGAGTGATACGAATCCACACTGTGTCCTGACTCACCAAGTGAATGCACCTGGAGTAACAGTTTTGGCATGAATTTCTTCCATTGATATTGTAGGACCATTTTTCTTTGAAGAAACAGTGAATGGAGAAGGTTATCTGGAAATGCAGCAAAACAAAGTCATGCCCATTCTTCCTGAATGTGTCCCGGATGTTAATGAAATCTTTTGGCAACAGGATGGTGCACAGCCACAGTATCATCTGGATGTTCGTGCATTTCTCGACCAGACATTTCCACAGCGGTGGATTGGAAGACGTGGTTCAATTGAGATGCCAGCGAGATCACCTGATCTCACCCCTATGGATTGCTTTCTTTGGGGCTACATTAGAGAACAAGTGCACAGGACGAAGCCCAAAGATCTACTGGATCTTCAAGAGAAAATCGAGGTTGAGAGTCATTCTCTCCCACGCGATTTGTGTGCAAAAGTATGCCGCAGTGTTGAACTCCGGATGCAGGCATGCATCAATACAGATGGAGCTCAGTTTGAACATTTAAGCACGTAATCCACTTGTAATGACATGAACATGTAGAACCTATCTTGTATAGTATTGCACGTAAACAATAATAACAATAAAACAACATATTATACTTTGTCGCTTCTTATAGGGTCGATCTGAAACAGTGAATTACAAATTCCGCCAATTCCCATATTTCTAGGGTCGATCTGAAACACCCTGTACTTTTCATGACCTTTTTATTACTATTCAGTACATTTTAACTTATAGAAACGTAATTTGAACATCGTAACATTAAAATTTCGAAATGGAGTAAATAAATGTGTTAAGGATTGATTCTATGGTAAAAAAATTCGATGGCATACCCTGTGCCTTTTGCTTTCTCAAGAAATCGGCGAGGCACAAAGGACCTAGGCTAAGGCCATCGAGTTAGTAGTTCCTCGTAGAAGTTCATTACCTTAGATCTCATCAGATGGAAGAAAATTAGAATATTGTGAGAATAGTTCGAAAAGTAACATCTGAAATAGAGGCAGTTAGGTTTTTTGAAGACCATGACATCATTCCTGTTGAAAAACAATGTCGCTAAAAACATCTTATGACACTAAATTCAAATGAAGATAGAACTAGCTGACGTTGCGTAAAATGTAGCTGTAGAATGCGTGTGTCTGTACGCAAGGATACACGACTAGAAGGAAGTCAAATCCCTCTTACCAAAATAGTGGATTTTAGTTGTTATTTGAGAGAGGTTAGCTGATATTACATTATTAACTAACCTAACCTAACTTAACCACCCTAACCCTAACTAACCTAACTTTAACCAAACTAACCTAACTTAACCTAACCTAACCTAAAACAAATTTAATTTTCCAGTTTTTAATTTTCCATATTAAAGAATCCTATAGTCATAGCCGGCCCAAACACAACTGTTGAAATTGACGAAACGCTAAATGGAATATAATTGCGGTCGTATGCGTACAAAACAATGAGTGTTTGGTGGGATCTGTAGAGAGACTGGGGACTGCTTCTTGTAGGCGGAGCCCCGGAGAGATAGAGCGACGTGTGGAAAGCTTATTGTTCATAGCAAAAGTAGACCCAACAACGGGTGCACATACGCAGCGGATCTAAAGTATCTGGAATGTGGCGAGATCTGCAGAAACATGGTTGATTCCTATTTGTGTTTATGTGGAGGCAAAGACACAACGGGAAAGACTTATTCAATGGACTATTACATGACATTTCCAAAATCCAGAAAAAATAAAATAAAACTGACTAAACAGCAAAAGTTGTTTGATTTTCTTAATAAAAATTATTTTCTTCAACTTAAAACACAGTGAATTGTACTCAAAAGTACACATTTAATGAACATGCAGACATTAAATTTGGGTGGCGGCCATAGAACGGAAAATCCATGGTGTTTTCCCTTCACACAGCAAAAAGTAAAAATTACCCAGTAAAACTCTTCCAAAGACAATGTGATGTGCTCCGTAAATTGAGAAAAATGAGGTTTGTGAAAGCTCAATTAAAGAATAAATTATTTTTCTCAGTCCGAGAGACAGTGCGCAGTGTGAATAGAGTTGTAATGTCTCGAGAATTTCATCTATCGTTCAAAAGGTCTGGCGTTCAAAATGTCGAGCACCGAGGAAACCAATACCGGATTAAGACCCTCTGGGGCCCCTAGCCACCAAGACTTTGGGGACCCTCCCCAGGGCCGGCGAGAACTGCCACGGGCCGCGGGGAAGGAGTGCTATATGGGCCCCCCTGTTTACCCAGTATTTTATTATGAATGTTTTTTGTGTACATAACAAGCAAACTGATTATACAGGGTGTACATAAAGTCAGGATCTATTTTTGTGAAGCACTTGGAAATTATATGGAATTCAATCATAAAATGATAAAGTGGTAACATTTATTAAATAATTAAGAGTAGGATTCGACGTGACGCCCATCAGTATCCCTGCACAGCTTAAATCGTTCCGCAGCATTTCTAAACACATTCTGGAGCATTTGCGGGGTTATGTTATCTGCAGCAGTTCGTATACGTGTACGTAAGTTTTCAAGACTCGTAATCTTCGTCTGATAGACGTGCGATTTGATAAAGCCCCATGCAAAGAAATCTAAAGGGGTTAAATCTGGTGATCTCGCTGGCCAAGGTCTGTTGCTTCCGCGTCCGATCCAGCGATTTGGAAAACGTCCATTTAGATAATCCTGAACAATTTTGGCATAGTGACAAGGAGCACCATCATGTTGATAGACGACGGTACTAACAATCCTATCCCCAATCAGCTGATGTTCAAGGAATTGCTGCAACATGTCCAGATAAATAAGCCCCGTAACTGTAGCTTCAGCAAAGAAAAAAGGACCATAAACCTTAGATTTTGTTAAACCCATCCAGACATTAACTTTAGGTGAGTCTCTTTCCCAATTTTGGACGAAATCATTCGGTCTTTCATCTGCCCAAATTCGACAGTTATGGCGATTTACTTTTCCACACGTATGGAAAGTGGCTTCATCACTAAAGAGAATGTTGTCCATTAAATTATCACTCCAGATTTGTTCTACGAGATCAGCACACACAGCACTTCGTCGAGGGAAATCTTCCTCATGTAAATCATGTAAAACCTGCAAATGATAGCTTTTCTTCTGCAAATTAACTTTCAGAATTTTGTGCACAGATGACGTCGGGAGGCCGAGTCTGTGTGATGCAACACGAACGGACGTACGTGGCTCCTCAGTGATAATTCCGCGTACTGCATTCACGGTAAGATCTGACATACACGGTCGTCCTGGTCTTGCTTCATCATTTACAGATCCCGTTCGTTTAAATTTGTTCACCAATTTTCGTATTGTCTTGTCTATTGGCCCCGGCTTATGAAATCTCCGTCTAAACTTCACAAAAAAAGATCCTGACTTTATGTACACCCTGTATGTCCAAGTCACTATTCAAAACATACAGTATATATATAAACAACTCAGAAGAAAATGACCATTTTATTTTTCGAATCAATTATATTAATTCTATCACCATACAATTTACAAATGCAGTACCACTCCATGCAGGCAAGACAATTGTTTACTGCAAGATTTTCATAATTAGAAGTGTACTTTCTTTGCCTTCTCTCTAGCAAAGTGGTAAATGATTCTGATGAAATTTAAAGTAAGGGCTAACTGGCTTTCATTTACAATGGTTCCCAGATCTGTCAATCGGTCTTGGGCATTGGTGGACCGCAGATAATATTTTATCTGTTTCAGTTTGACTATGATAATCTCTATAAAATGTATGTTCATTTATTATATTTCCTCTCTGTTATTTAATCAATTGCTTTATTAATAGTTTTAGATTTTATCCCAGCTCTTTCCGAGCCCCAGGAATTTATCCCGGCTTCCCCGCCCTCTCGGCGGCCCTGGCCCTTCCTCGTAGTTTGTAATGTTTAAAAAAAAACTATAGTATCGTACTGAAAGACATTTTTTTAATATTACAACACTTTTTTAAAGGAATAATAAAACAGCATAATACCAAAAACAGGCTTATTGTTTTATTATTTTATTTACAACATACATTTGTCTGTGAAGTCCAGGTTTCTACCAATCAAGTGATTTGGATCATCCAAGTCACTTGATATACCGTAATGAAAAAATAATTGGTAATTATTCGTTTTAGTGCTTTTCCTCCTTTCTGAACCAAAACACATTTTCCTGGTGTTTTGTGGTGTGATTTGTTCAAATCTGAACTTCGTTTCTTTGGGAAATGAGCCGTTTTTGAGAAATTTTAAAATTGAAAATTTCTCAAAAACGGCTCATTTCCCAAAGAAACGAAGTTCAGATTTGAGCAAATCACACCAAAAAACACCAGAAAAATGTGTTTTGGTTCAGACCTAACCTAACCTAAACAGACCTAACCTAACCTAAACAGACCTAACCTAACCTAAACTGACCTAACCTAACCTAAACTGATTGGGTTTTGTTGCCAGACGTAATATCCAGCTCTTCACGTCTTTCCAACAACACTCAATATTTTGAATGTGAACGGTGTCTTCCACGAACCGCTGTGAATGGTTGACTGTCCGGTGAATGTAGCCTAGATTTCCAAGTTGAGAATACGCACGCCACTCGTCGGAATAGATTGTAGTCCCAGGCCTAATATGTTGCTGGATCAGGCGAACAAGAGTTGTTGCGTCTCTCTGAGGAACCGCAAACAACAGTAGTTTTTTGGAACTGCGTTCCAAGGTACCAAAAACCCAGGCAATCGCAACCTCCGCAAACCATAATGAAAACCAGACTAAAGCATTCTTGAATGAGTATGTATTATGAGAGATTAAAAATGTACGTCTCTGATTGGTCGGATAAGGTCACGTGAAACCAAAACGAGATGTAATTGGTTGTTTTGACCTATGTTTCCTAATTTTGCCACGAGATGTCTCCCCATAAAACTAGAGAGGGCGACGTTCGTTAAAATTTTAACAGCGTTAAGAGCTAAATACTCGGTCAATGGCCTATAATGGCTGCTTTTTACGTCTAAATTTTTTTTTTTTCATAAAAAATAATTATTACATTTCCTTGATTTTTATCAGTTTCCCTGAGGTTTCAAGGTGTCCTGAATACGAATGTATATGTTAAATTGTCATAGAATGTCTCCTTCTATCGAAAACGAACAAAGCATTAAAACGAATATTAACCAAATAATTATATTATGTTTTAGCATTTATGATCCAAGTACGTCCAAGAAAATGCCCTGAGTACGCGAAATTCTTGACCTCTGATCGTAATGTTTGATATAACTAGTGTGAAAAATGCTCTGTATGAATTGGTCCCCAATTAACCCACCCCTAATATCTCCAGTCTAACTATAGAGTAGATTAAGTCTAGCCTTGTAGAGGTCAGCCTAGAGATTCCTGAAATGGTCCAGAGCGGGCAGATAAATTGAGGTCCACAGTAGGATTCCTCACCAAATTAGGTTATGGCAATCTACCTTCACCTTTGTTAAGCTATGAGTTGATGCTAGGTCTTAGGCCACAATGTAGGCCTAATTTGTCTGACCCAGCTTAATTTACTGCGTTTACTTCTAACTGGGTAAAACACAATTAGTCACTGGATCTTTTCCGTTTGAAACACATGGTTCGATTTTATTTTAAATTTCTACACAGACGTAGTTTTGCATGCCGATTACGAAAATCAGAACCATTTTTTGCAGAAATTAATAATAAAAAAGTTACAACCCTTTAAAGTATTTTATTAGACCCGCCCTTCGTGCGGGTCGCGGGTAGCAAAAATTAACCAAACTATCACGACTTAACCTAACCAATCGTCAAGGGCGTACAATTAACCTAAAAAATAAATAAAAAATAAAAAATTTTTTATTTATTTATTAATACTATAAACACCCAGGAATGTCTGTCAGTCAGTCCGTCCGTCCCGCTCAGTTTGTCAGTCGGTCACGCTGAGGAACGTTTGTCGGTCACGCTCAGGAACGTTTAGGTTAAGTCGTGATATTGTTTTTTATTTATTTTTTTAGGTTAATTGTACGCCCTTGACGATTGATTAGGTTAAGTCGTGATAGTTTGGTTAATTTTTGCTACCCGCGACCCGCACGAAGGGCGGGTCTTAGGCTAGTTGTAACTTTTTTATTATTAATTTCTCCAAAAAATGGTTCGGATTTTCGTAATCGGCATGCAAAACTACGTCTGTGTAGAAATTTAAAATAAAATCGAACTATGTGTGTCAAACGGAAAAGATCCTAGTCACTTACTGCTAGTTATTAGAGAGTCTCTTTTCCCCTTCTGTCTAATTGTTGAGAGCGTACTTGCTGGTGGGGATCTTTTTCCGTTGTTTGTCCTTCTCCCTTCCTCCGTTCCGTCTTGCCCCGTTCCTCGTTTTCGTTCCCCCTTGTCTTCCTTTTCGCGGGGCTTTTTCCACCAGCGTCGTCTTGGTTTTTCTTCGGTTGGTTGATCGGTAATGTATCTATTACCGAGCACGCTCTTGTTACACAGTATATAAATACTAGGGTGGAGAATAACTCTGGTGAGCAACCAATTGGTTTCATCCACCCAGTTATTGACATAAAAGGAATTTAATAATTGTTAGATTAATTACCTACCTACTCAGTGAACCATTTTCGTTACCTCCCAACTACCCACACATCAGTTTTCCATAACTAGTATGTATAAAACTTCCCTATATAGTCTAACTGGAAATAAGGACGGAGCGAGAGCCGTGTGGGCAACGTGGCCGCGTGACAACAGATGATGTAACTGTAAACAAAGCTGTACGTGTACGGAGTGGTATCTGGCGGCCCCAGCCCTTTGAAAGTTTGAAATCGTAGTATATTAGCCTGATAGATTTTGGGGGGTTTCTGGCCGCAAAAAACCTTTGCACTTATTTATTAATGTTTTTTATTTATTTATTCTTTTTGCTTTCAGTAATACTGACTATATAACAGTCAATCTACGGGGGCTCCCTAACTTTGGGGGCCTCTAGGCACGTGCTACTGTGCCTATTGGGTAATCCGGCACTGGTTAGGAAACATATTCTGCTTGAAATTTCTAAATGTAAATTAATGTCTTTCAAATAAGTCAAGCTGTAACACTGCGAGGAAAAATTATTTCCAAAGTTTCTCATTTCGGTTATGAAAACATCGATTACATTTTATTTAAATAAATTTAACAACTGTTCGCTGAGACTACTGATAGAATTTAATATGTATTTCTGAAAATGTTAGACTTTCTCTGGTAAGTTAGGCTACTAATCCTTAATTCTTAAAATATGTTTTTAAGAAATCATAAAATACTCAAACTCTAAGTTTCTAGCTTTTACCCTGTGTTAAGTAAGTTCCATGTTATAAAAAATGTTTAATGTGAATACGCCATTGCTGTAGTTTTGTTGTTTTAATGGATATTAAAAAAATATGCTATAATTTACAGTGGTGAATATAAATAAGCCTAGCGCCAAATAAAAATTTTCTAATAAAGTATTATACCTAAAAAATGATTGAGTATATCTGATACAGAAGTTTTCTGTAATGACTTACTTAAAGGAAATTTGATTTCAGGCTGAACTGTTATAAATTAAATTTATCTATTTACCAATTGAATGCATTTAAAATTGGAATCTATTTAATGAAAATTTTCGGCCTTACAACATCTGTTCGACTTGACAGCCTGTCGACAAGTTATTATTAGGTTTGATTAAAATTTAGGTTAGGTTAAGATAGAAAGGTTACGCTAGGTTGTTGTGTTAAATTTGGCTGGGTTAAGTTACTTTTTTAGTGTCGATGGTTTGGTCTTGTCGACGAAATGGGTATAGCTCCAATTTTTTTAAAAAACTGTAGCCGTAAAGGTTTTTAATTTTATTTTTAAATCTATTATGTTTCAAGTCGCCGATAATATACAGATTATTTATTGATGTGAGATCTCATGCACGCATGGCGGCTCATTATCTATCTATCTATCTATCTATCTCAATAAGTTTAGAAAGTTTGGTTCTGTTGGCAAAAGTGCCATGGTTAAATTATTTGAGTCGTATTGTTTTGACTTTTATGGTTGTGGTTTTGAACTTATAAAATCAATAATTGTTCTCGGGAACTGAAAAGATTGGAGTTATCTTATTATAAATGTTTAAAGAAACTTATAGGTGTTTCTTCTCGAAGTAGTAATCATGATATTTGTAATTCTTTAAAAATGTTTACATTTTCTCATTTAATTAATTCTACACAAATTTTATTTTTTGTAGAATACAAATTAGTAAAAGTCTATACCTGCAACAGTTTATTCTTAAAGATTTAGCATTTGTAGCTTATGTTAAGACACTTTGTCGAACTACTGTATGTATAATCAGTGCCGGCGAGAGCTGCCACGGGCCGCGGGGAAGGATTAATATATGGGCCCCCCTGTTTACCCAGTATTTTATTATGAATGTTTTTTGTGTACATAAAAAGCAAACTGATTATATGTCCAAGTCACTATTCAAAACATACAGTATAAATAAACAACTCAGAAGAAAATGACCATTTTATTTTTCGAATCAATTATATTAATTCTATCACCATACAATTTACAAATGCAGTACCAGTCCATGCAGGCAAGACAATTGTTTACTGCAAGATTTTCATAATTAGAAGTGCACTTTCTTTGCCTTCTCTCTAGCAAAGTGGTAAATCATTCTGATGAAATTTAAAGTACGGGCTAACTGGCTTTCAATTACAATGGTTCCCAGATCTGTCAGTCGGTCTTGGGCATTGGTGGACCGCACATAATATTTTATCTGTTTCAGTTTGACTATGATAATCTCTATAAAATGTATGTTCATTAATTATATTTCCTCTCTGTTATTTAATCAATTGCTTTATTAATAGTTTTAGATTTTATCCCAGCTCTTTCCGAGCCCCGGGAATTTATCCCAGCTTCCCCGCCCTCTCGGCGGCCCTGGCCCTTCCTCGTAGTTTGTAATTGTGAAAAAACTATATAGGGCTATGGGTTGATTGCCTGATACCCTCATCCGTTGGAAATTTCCAGCAGATTTGAGTGGAGAGTTACCGACAAAAGCCCTATGTTTTTTCGTTAGAGAGTTATGTATATGTAGGTCTTTAAAGGACCTCTTTATATTTAATTGTTTACGATAATTTTAGCGTCAGGATCTTAGATGCCTATATGTGAACGAAAAGAAATTGTCCCACCTTATTTTTTGTTGGGTCTTAGTTTGCTTCGATGTAGGGCGTCACGATCTTTTTCGGTGTAGGGCCGCCACGATGGAGCTACGCGATGAGTTAACTTGATGTAATTAATATAGGCAGTCACTATATAAACACTTGAAGGTATAGGCCTATCCTTTTTAGTTATTAAGTTTATTATAAGGAATTCACTCAGAACTTTAGGGAAGACAAAAGCACATCTTCCCTGTTTAAAGCGTTCGCTGTACATAAACAGCTCCGAGAGCCGCCCCTATTCGCGTTGTATTTTCATTATTTGCTGATCTGGCAAAGTTTTGTTTGGTATATATGGAAAACTGATGAGTGGGTAGTTGGGAGGTAACGAAAATGGTTCACTGAGTAGGTAGGTAGTTAATCTAACAATTATTAAATTCCTTTTATGTCAATAACTGGGTGGATGAAACCAATTGGTTGCTCACCAGAGTTATTCTCCACACTAGTATTTATATACTGTGTGAGAAGAGCGTGCTCGGTAATGGAGATACATTACCGCTCAACCAACCGAGGAAAAAACCAAGACAACGCTGGTGGAAAAAGCCCCGCGAAGAGGAGAACAAAGGAGGACGAAAACGAACAACGGGGCGAGAGGACGCACCAGCAAGTGCGCTCTCGACAATTACACAACCGGAGAAGGGAGACACTCCAATAACTAACAGTAAGTGACTAATTGAGTTTTTAACCCATCAATTTAATCACATTAAATTAAGCTGGGTCAGACAAGTTAGGCCTACATTGTGGCCTAAGACCCAGCATCAACTCATAGCTTAACAAAGGTGAAGGTAGATTGCCCTAACCTAACTTGGTGAGGAATCCTACTGTGGACCTCAATTTATCTGCCCGCTCTGGACCATTTCCGGAATCTCTAGGCTGACCCCTCTAGGCTAGACTTGATCTACTCTATAGTTAGACTGGAGATATAAGGGGTGGGTTAATTGTGGACCAATTCAGACAGAGCATTTTTCGCATTGGTGGTCCGTGTGTGGGGAATTTACAAACCTTAACCTTACTTAACAAAAATTGCAGAATTAGGCTAAATGGTCTAGCCTAAGCCTAGCCTAAGCCTAAGCCTAAGCCTAACCTAATCAAGCCTAATTAGGTCTACAACCTAGGGCCTAACTAGGAAACATTTACATTTAAGGAGTCTCATTCTCTTATAAGCTTAGACCTGAGTGACACACAAGTACTTGGGGGGGATTAAACCAAATTTGAACTTGACTGTTTTGTCTGTTCTCTCTCTTCTCTGGTAATTTCTTCTTGTCCTCTATTTCATTACGATCCCCAGTTAAACAATTTTGACTTAGACATGGACAGTGCGGAATTGAAAAAGTTAAAAAAGAAAAGGGGGGCAAAGTTGGGAGCTGTTACAAAGGCTGTGAACACTTTTAACAATATTACACAACCAGGTAAGGAAAATTTAGAGAGTGTAATTCTTAAATTGGAAACTAAAAAGAAGGAAATAATAGCCATTAATGAGAGTATTTCAGAGTTAGTTGAATCCGAAATGGCTGAAGAAACAATTGATAGACCTTTACGCTGATGATGATGATCAGGTAATCTCAATTGAACAGCAAATAAGGAGACTACGGTCTCGTTTGACTGACTTAACACCAAAAAAACCTAATTCTGATTTTAATCAAAGTAGAGCTAACCTTCAACAAAATTTAAGTGGCATGCTAAATCCTGAGTCACAAGAATTGAGGGCTCAGTTACCCATTTTGCTTGTACCAACATTTGAAGGGGACACGGTGCAATTCCCATCTTTCATTGACAAATTTGAGAATTTAATAGGTAATAAACCTTATATTTCAACTGTTGAAAAGTTTAGTTACTTAACTAGTTCCCTTAAAGGCCCAGCCTATAACCTGATAGCCTATTTACCAGCCGTAGGGAATTCATATGAAGTAGCTATTGATCTTTTAAAACGTAATTACATTAATAAAGATGAGATTGTATATGAATTATCTCAACAAATTTTTGAATTTGCACCCATAAAAGATAACCATAGTGATATGGAATTTTTTTTACAAAATTAGAAGCTATTATAGGACAACTGGTTAGCAATGAGATAGATATTAAAGCTTCATCTTGGATTATACAAGGCATAGTACTTAGGTGCTTTCCTTCGAGGGTTAAAGATATTTTAATTCTAAAGACGGGAGAAAATTATCCTAATCTGGAAGATATAAGAAAACACTTCCCCAATATCCTAACTAATTAAAATTGAGAGATTTTCCAACACATAAGACCCAGACTATGGATAAACCAAAGACTGTTCCCAGAGACCAACTAGCTACAGCCAAACAGACAAAACTTGATACTGTAGAATCAAATGTGACCAACTATAATACACGAACACCTACATTACAGAACTTTAATGTAACTGCTGCCTCAACTTACACACCACATTGCAAATTTTGTGCAAGTAATGAACACAGTAGTACTGGGTGTGACAAATATTCAGACTTTAACCAAAGAGCTAAAAGATGTGAACAGTTGAACCTGTGTAAAAAGTGTACTGGCCAGGGACATTATAAGAAAGACTGTAAATCTAGGTTAAGATTCAAGTGTAAGTTTTGTAAAAGTTTACGACATGTCTCATCAATGTGTGATTCACCAAAGTGTCCAAACAATAGTACTCAAACTCAAAAGATACCTCCCCCAAACAAAGGTAATCAAGAAAATGCCACTTTCATGGGACATTCTGTTTGTTCAAACAATGTAACAAGAAACACTGAGATTCTTTTACCAACTATTACTTTGGACTTAGTGAATAGTGAGGGTAGCACCACTCCAGTGAGATGTCTTATAGACTGTTGTTCTCAACAAACATTTGTTTCACAAAATGTAGTTAATAAATTGGGTTTGACACCAAGCCCGAATGAACAAAACCTCAATATTGCATCCTTTGTTAAGGATAACTCGGACAAAAATAGCTATAAGACAATTGACCTGGAACTACATTTAGAAAGTAAATTCAAGAAAATTGAAGCAGTTATTATTTCTAAAGTAGGACAAAACAAACTGGTTATACCCAAACTAGAACAAACCATAAATCATTTGGGAAAACACTACAAAATAGCTGATAGACATATCACTAACAACACAGTAGCTAACATTGAAATGCTAATAGGGGCAGATTATATTAATCTTATTCATAAGGGCATAGTAGAGATAGGTAATGGTATAGCTATTCAGACTCCATCAGGGATAGCCCCTTTGGGTGACCTATCAAAATACAACCTAGACCTAAACCAAAACAGTTCATGACCAACAAATGCTATGTGCCTCAACTCAGTCCTACATAACACCTGTAAGAATAGCAACACTTTGAATAATATTATCTCAACTGAGAACATTAATTCATCATTATCAAATGAAACTTCGGATGAGGCAATTCAAACTTTATGGTTGCTAGAATCTGTGGGTATACATGACACAAATCAAACTTCAGAAGATCAATTAATGGTAGAAAGATTTGAAGACACCATTCAGTGCAAAGACAATAGTTATTTTGTTGAGTTACCTTGGAAAATAAATTGTCCAACTTTAAGAGACAATCTCAAAGTAGCTAAAGGACATTTATATAAAGTAATGAAAAAACTCAAACAAGATAATAATATTCCATCATATAATGATGTCTTCAAAGAACAGCTACAGAAAGGTTTCATTGAAGAAGTAACAAATAACCCTTTTAAAAAAGATGGTTGTCATTATTTAACCCACAGGGGGGTTTATCGACAAGATGCCCCAACAACAAAACTTAGAGTAGTATATAACTGTAGCCTCAAAGACAGTGATAAACACAGTTTGAATGATTGCCTGATTGAGGGTCCTAATCTCATTTCTGACCTTGTGAAGATCTTACTGAGGTTCAGGTTAGACAAATATGCCGTACAAAGTGACATTTCAAAGGCATTTTTGAGAATAAATCTTAAAAATGAATATGATAAGAACCAACTTAGGTTCTTATGGTTCAAGGATCCATTTGATTTGAATAAAGGGTTCATAACCTATAGATTTAATGTTGTGTTGTTTGGAGCCAATTGCTCACCTAGCCTATTAGCATTGACAATTAGACATCATTTAAACCAGTTTAATAACTCTTTAACATTGAACTTCCTTAAGAAACATTTTTACGTAGACAATCTAATAGGCTCAACAACAACAAAATCTGAATTATCTGAAGTCTATGAACACTCTCAAAACATTATGCAACAAGGTAACTTTGAACTTAGAGAGTGGATTTCAAATGATGAGGATTTAAACAAAAAGATTTTAAAGGATAATAATGGTCTTACTGAGCCATCAGACAGAGTTAAAACTTTAGGTATGAACTGGTATTTGGATGCAACTTCTAACAGTCATGATTCAATCTGTACTAAAGGTTTTAAACTTGATGAGGAAGCAAATACTAAAAGACAAATATTATCAGAGGCTTCCAAAATTTTTGATCCCATGGGTCTATTCCTGCCTTCAACAATAAAATCAAAGATTCTCCTCCAAGAAATTTGGAGGACAAATGTTGGGTGGGATGATCCAATAACAAATGAAAATCAAAAATCTTGGAAGAAGTTAGCTGCTGATTTAACAAAAGTGCAGAACATTAAAATTCAAAGGTGCTGTGGGTTTAGGGATAAGCCCCAGAGACTTCATGTGTTTGCTGATGCAAGCACACAAGCTTATGGGTGCTGTGCGTATCTTGTAAGCCCTACAGAAAGTCATCTAATTTATGCAAAAGGGAAAGTTGCACCTCTCAAACCTACCCGAACCATACCTCAATTGGAACTATTGGCTGCTACATTAGCCATTAAAACCATTTCATTGCTTAAGGATGCTTACCATGATGTGTACTTAACTCATATCCACATCTGGCTTGACAGTCAGATTTGTCTTGGCTGGATACGGAATGATAGCATTAATAGTAAGAATATCTTTGTAAGAAATAGGCTAAAAGAAATAGCTGAAGCTAATGAAAGCCTACAAGTAAACTTTCACTATGTTCCAACTAAACAAAATCCAGCAGACTTTCTGACCAGAGGTTTATCCTACAAGTTGTTGAAGTCAAACAAAACTTGGTTTATGGGACCTAAGTGGCTCTGTAATACAGACCAATGGCCTGTGGAACAAGTTAACTTGACATTAAATTTAATCTTTTCAAATGAAAAGGTTGAACCAATCACTAATTATGAACAGTATTCTGATTTCAGTAAACTTGTCAGGGTCACAGCCTACTGTTTGAGGTTTGCTCACAACTGTTTAACTACAATTAACAAACAGCTAAATAAAAATAATCATAATTATACAGAAGTTGCAACCAAATACTGGATAGGCCATGCACAACAAAGAGAGTACAATAAAGAGTTAGAATTCTTAACTAATGGGAAACAAACAAAAGAACCTGTACCATCAGTAGTTGTGGATCTAAACTTGTTCAGAGATGAGGAAGGCCTTCTAAGGTGTAAAGGGAGATTAGACAAATCAAAACTGTCATACAAAAGCAAACATCCAATCCTTTTACCTAGATTTAGCTATTTGACAACATTAATCATCAGAAAAACACACAATGATGTATATTATATGGGGGTTACCACAGACACTAACTACATTAAGAAAAACTTATTGGATACCCAAGGGAAGGATCACTGTTAAAACAGTCCTGAGTGAGTGTGTCACATGTAGGCGTATTCATGCTAGGCCCTATAGGAAACCAAATCCTCCTGCTTTGACAGAGGAGAGAGTTACTCTCAACAGACCCTTTGAGACTGTAGGCATTGACTATACAGGAGCATTGACTGTAGGGGTGGGTGACACTGAACAAAAAATGTACATTGTACTGTTTACATGTGCTGCCTCACGAGCTGTTTATTTGGATGTTGTGGAGGACCTTACAGCAGAATCTTTTGTTGCTGTCTTTAAGAGATTCTGTGCACGACATTCAGTACCCAAGACAGTTTGGACTGACAATGCTACATATTTCAAAGCTGGTGAACAAGTCATCCACGACTTGTTAAGCAATGAAATCACACAATTATATATACAAAATTCAAACATAAAGTGGAAGTATATTCTGGTTGCCTCTCCTTGGTATGGTTCTATCTGGGAGAGGAATATACAAACAGTAAAGAATTGCTTGAAGAAAGCAATTGGCAAAAAACAGATACACTTATTTGGGTTACTCACTCTCCTGGCTGAGATTGAGAACATCATTAACAATAGACCACTCACTTATGTGAGTGACAACATTAATGACCCGGAACCATTAACTCCAAATCATTTGATTCGGGGAGAACAAGTTAGTCTCCTGCCGGACTACAATATAGACTCTTCAGAAGACCCAAACTGGACTCAACGACATAATGAACTCCAGACTAAGTTACAACATTTAACTAGAGTTAAAGCTCATTTCATTAAACAGTGGAAAACTGAGTACTTGATGGGTCTAAGGGAGAGACATAAACAAATGACTAAGAAGGATTGGTCTGACACAATTAAGGTAGGGGACCTTGTTCTCATACATGACAGTACTCCAAGACAATACTGGCCTCTGGCTAGAGTTTCAGAACTCAGACCAGGGGCAGACGGGGTAACAAGAGTGGTCAAATTAAGGACTTCAACGGGTGACACAACAAGAGACATTTCTCTTTTGTACCCTTTAGAGTCTGGACCCAAAACAATGGACTTTGGAGAACCTTCTCCACTGACAGTAACAACTGGAGACACTGAACTTCCAGTAACTATTCCTTTGACAGTAGGAGTGGTAACGCATCCTACTACAACATTGACAGACACAAGACCTCAGCGACAAACAGCATTAAAGGCGCGACTATTTTTACAACAAAAAATAGATGCTGGGGAATTGTAATTTTATCTTCTAACTTTCATTTTTTCTTTTCTTATGGTAAAGACCATAGACAGTTTCATCCTATGGATGTATATTTTCTCTTCTAATTAAATGCTACACCTTCTCCATGAGAAGGTGAGGATAGGCACTGTTAATCAGATTAACAGGCATTTACAGTTAAATAGTTAGCTAGTCTACACTCAGACATAAAAATTGATGACAATAACACCAAAATTTTTATCTCCCGGGGCCCCCAGTATATGGAAAACTGATGAGTGGGTAGTTGGGAGGTAACGAAAATGGTTCACTGAGTAGGTAGGTAGTTAATCTAACAATTATTAAATTCCTTTTATGTCAATAACTGGGTGGATGAAACCAATTGGTTGCTCACCAGAGTTATTCTCCACACTAGTATTTATATACTGTGTGAGAAGAGCGTGCTCGGTAATGGAGATACATTACCGCTCAACCAACCGAGGAAAAAAACCAAGACAACGCTGGTGGAAAAAGCCCCGCGAAGAGGAGAACAAAGGAGGACGAAAACGAACAACGGGGCGAGAGGACGCACCAGCAAGTGCGCTCTCGACAATTACACAACCGGAGAAGGGAGACACTCCAATAACTAACAGTAAGTGACTAATTGAGTTTTTAACCCATCAATTTAATCACATTAAATTAAGCTGGGTCAGACAAGTTAGGCCTACATTGTGGCCTAAGACCCAGCATCAACTCATAGCTTAACAAAGGTGAAGGTAGATTGCCCTAACCTAACTTGGTGAGGAATCCTACTGTGGACCTCAATTTATCTGCCCGCTCTGGACCATTTCCGGAATCTCTAGGCTGACCCCTCTAGGCTAGACTTGATCTACTCTATAGTTAGACTGGAGATATAAGGGGTGGGTTAATTGTGGACCAATTCAGACAGAGCATTTTTCGCAGTATAGTTCTCTCTTGAAGACCGAACAATAAATTGGGTTTTCTTGTTGCTATGTGAGGCTTGATGCATACATACCGGTTCTTTGTACGTATGGCAATTATTTCATTCCCAATAGGCTATGTCGCCAATCCCGAGGCAATTTTGTATAGATATTTAATTCAATTAATTAATAATTTATATTTAATTATTAAATAAAGGTACCACATATGATACTATGTTGAGAGCGCGTATAGTTTTTCCATATACTGGGGGGTGGCCGGAGAAAAATTTGTATGTTATAGATCAAATTTTTGACAAACTGTGTAAAACATGTAAAAATGGATTAAAAGAATAAAGTAGGAATTTAGGAAGAGAAAGGTTACTCAAGACCTATTTAAATATAAAAGTTCAAGAGGCTAGCTTCTCAAGTTTAGTTAAAGTTATGTCAATCAGTTTGACTCCGTTTAGGTATAGGAAATTTATGGAATTAAAGTTATTCATCATTTTAACTTTGCTCAATTTGTGTAAGGTTTATAAGTCACCAGTCTTAATTTTTTCTTGTAAAAGTTTTCTGGCTTTCAAAGCAGTCTTTCTTTGAGGCCTGTCTGGTTTAGTCTGAGTTACATCAGGTACATTGAGAGATTCCTCCCCAATAGTATCCTGATCCATCCCTTGGGGTAATGGTTCTAATTTAGCCTCACACTCCAAAGGATATAGTAATGTGATATCTCTGGTGGTTTCACCAGTTGCTGTTTTCAGTTGTACAACCCTGGTAATTTTGTCTTCAACCAGTTTTGAGTTCCAAGACTTTTCCCATTGACCAATGTTGTCTTGGTGTCTTGTCATGTATCAACACAATGTCCCCAATTTTGACTGAATCTTTCCAATTTTGTTTTGTTAATTGTTTATGTCTTTCTCTAAGACTTGTTAAGTATTCTTCTCTCCATTTTGTTATAAATTGAGTTTTGATTTGTGTCAAATGTTGGTATTTTGTGTTGAGTTCTTTGTGTCCTATTACCCAATCTGGATCCTCTGTACTGTTATGTTCATATTCTGGTAACATGTTTACTGTTTCTCCCTTAATTAGGTGGTTTGGTGTGAGAGGTTCTGGCTCATTAATACCATCTCCCATATAAGTTAATGGTCTGTTGTTGACAACGTTTACAATTTCTGACAGAATAGTCATGAGTTCAAAAAGTTGCAGATGTTTGGTCCGAATAGTCTTTTTAAGGCAGTTTTTTACAGTCTGTATGTTTCTTTCCCAAATGGAACCATACCATGGTGTATTAACAGGAATGTACTTCTAGGTTATATTGTGTTTGATTAAATGAGTTTGTACTGTTTCACTGTCACAAATCTGACCATATAGTTTTGGGTATAGAATTGTGTGCACAAAATCGTCTGAAAGCAGCAATAAAAGCTTCTGCTGTCAGATCTTCTACTATGTCTAGACATATGGCACGTGTGGCAGCACAGGTGAAGAGTACAATGTACGCTTTGTATTCCTTTGAATCCATTTTATCTCCAAAACTCACATTTACCGCTCCAGTGTAGTCAATACCCGTCGTTTCAAATGGCCGAGTAAATGTTACTCGTTCCACAGGTAGGTCTGGAGGGCTTGGGGTCTTAAAGGGTCGTGAATGGATACGTTTACAAGGAATGCATGTGTTTAAAATTTTCTTTGTTTCAGTTCTACCCTTTGGTAGCCAGTAAGTTTTCTCAGCTCCGTCAGGGTTTGTGGGACCCCATGTGGTGTATTTTGTTGTGGGTATCCCTGATGATGAGATTTGTGAAGTGATTTCTCCTTGGAAGAAGAATTGGGTGCTTAGAGTTGTAAGTCAAAGTTGACTTGTTAAGCCTTCCTTTACACCTTATCAGACCCTCTGTATCCAGGTACAGATTTAGATCCATGACAAGTGAAGGAATTCCTTTGTTTAATGTGTACTGGACCTAAGATACTTCAACTCCTTTCAAATTCTGAAGCTTGTATCTGTTTGAGCCAGTATTTTGTTGCAGTTTCTGTTAAGTTAGAAAAGGCTTCTGAGGACAGTGTTTGAGAAGGTAGCTATTGACAAACTTGCAGCAATAGACTGTAATTCTCAAGAGTTTGTTGAGGTCTGAATAATGATAGTCAAATATAGGTTTGTCCTCAGTGATCTTTTCAGTTGTTGTAGAGTTGAGTGTGAGGTTAACTACTTTGGCTGGCCAAAGATCCTCACATGTTAGCCATTCGGCCCTTCATACCAGATTTTATTTGTTTTCAACAGCTTGTAAGAGAGCCCTCTTGTCAAAAAGTCTGCAGGATTCTCTGTTTTTTTGTACCTAAATTTGATACCAAGGTGTGTTTGCAGTTTTGATTTCTGTTAGTCTGTTTTTCACAAATATTTTTGCAAGAAGTTGTATCTGTGTTGGTCACCCATGTTAGACAAATTTGACTGTCTGTCCATAAGTAAATGTTTGTTATGTCAACTTCTTTATACACTTGTGAAGAAAGTTGCTGTTTTAACTCCCAATGAGACAGCTAATAATTCAAGTTGTGGTACAGTTTTCTTTTGGTTTAAGGGTGCCACTTTTGCCTTTGAATAAACCAAGTTACTTTCATTTTCACTTGTTAAATAGGCACAACACCCATAAGCTTGTGTGCTGGCATCTGTAAAAATGTGTAGTGTTTGCGATTTCAATCTGTAGCCAGCACATCTTGGTACGTAGATGTCTTGAACTTTGTTCAAGTCTGTGGCTAATTTTTTCCAATGAAGTTGGTCTTCCACTGAAAGTGGTTCATCCCAATCAATTTTCTTTTTCCATAAGTCTTGCAAAAGGATTTTGGATCTTATGGTTGCTGGTAAATATAATCCAATGGGGTCAAAAATTTTGGATGATTCTGAAAGCACTTGTCTTTTTGTATTGGCATTTGGATTTAAGTTATAACTCTTTGTGCAAAGAGTGTCATCGTGTTCGAATTCTGTTTTAAAAACCAAAGCATTCCAAGTGTTTTGTGTAATTGTTTGGTTCAATGTTCCCATTGTTGTCTTTTGTTATTTGTTCATTTAATTTAGGAGAATTAGAAACCCATTCTCTCAATCCAAAATTTCCTTGCTTCATTATGGGTTGTGACATTTGGTAAATTTCAAGCAATTCCTCTTCAGTTACAGTGGAACCAATGAGGTTATCCACATAAAAGTTTTGTTTTAAAAACTGAACTGTTAAGTCCTCTTGAAATAAGTTTAGGTGGTTTTAATTGTTAAAGCAAGAATACTTGGAGAGCAATTTGCTCCAAAAATAATTACTTTAAATCTGTAGGTTTTGAAACCTTTGTTAAAGTCATATGGATCATTAAACCACAAAAACCTGAGATGATTTTTATCATACTCGAGCTTCAAATTTATACAGAGAAATGCTTTTTTTATGTCACTTTGTACTGCATAATTGTCTAAACGGAAGCAAAGGAGAATTTTTACAAGATCTGAGACAAGGTTTGGGCCTTCCATGAGACAATCATTTAAACTAACAGAATTTGTGTCTTTTAAACTACAGTTGTATACTACTCTTAGTTTAGTTGTGGGTGAGTCTTCTCTGTAAACTCCCCTGTGTGTTAAATAATGACAACCTCGTTTTTTAAAGGGTTCATCAGTAACTTCTTCAATGAAGCCCCTTTCTATTTGTTCTTTGAATATGTTGTTGTATTGTTCTTAAGTTTTCTGTAATTTTTATACAGATGTGCCTTAGCTACTTTCAAATTGTCCATTATTTCTGGACAAGGTGTTTTCCAAGGCAGCTCCACATAGTATTGATTGTCTCTGTGTTGTAATGTATCCTTAAATTGTTCTGTCATCAATTGGTCTTCATGTGTAATTGTACTGTCCTTTATGCCAACTGATTCTAATTGTCACAACTGCTGTAACCCTTCATCCAATGTGGAATCATTTTCATTCAAATGATGTGGGATTATGACAGTATTTTTGTAGTTCGAGTTTGTCACATAGTCAGAAATTTGTGACTGTGGTGATTTTGTTTTGCGTAATTTTGTTCATGTTCTGTGTTTTCTGTGTCAGTAGTAAGATGGTATTTAGTTATGTCACCCAAAAGGCAATACCTGTGGGAGTTTGTATGGCTATTCCATCTCCAATTTTAATGATGCCTCTATGGACCAGATGAAGATAGTCAGCCCCCATGAGCATATGTATATCATCAACTACATCTGCATTAAGGGTTTTATCAGCTATCGTGTATTTGTTTTGAAGTTGGAGCAAAGCTTGTTTTAACCCAGCTATTTGTATTTTTTCTTGTTCTACTTTGTCCACAACAACAACCTTAAGGGTTTCAAATGTTTCATCAAGAGTTAAAGTTATATTTGCAGTTTTAAAACTGGCTTGTACTGGGTTTTTATTGATAAATGATGAAATAGAGAGATCTTCATCTCCTTGTTGGTTTGAAGTCCCAATTTTTCTATCAGTTGTTTGTTACAAATGTTTGTTGTGAGCAGGTATCTAAAAGACACCTAACCTGTACTATTTGTCCCTTTTGTTTTGGATTTCCAAGTTGTGGTTGGTAAAAGAATTTTTGAATTGTGGTTAATGCTAGATGAACTGATATGCCATTCATAGCATTTGGTTTGTTTCTGTTTGTTTTGGTTTGATTTGGGTGTTTGTTCATAATGTTTGTCAGTTTTTCCAATGTCTGTGTGTGTATTACACATAGGGGTAACATGGTCAAAACTGTTGCAAAACTTACAATTGTATTCAAATTTGATTTGCAATTTGACTTTTGGTGCCCTGATCCAGTGCATTTTTTGCATAAGTTTAGTTGTTCACAACGTTTTGACCTTGCTGTAAAGTCTTTGTATTTGGGACAATTTGTAGAATATGTTCACTGCTAAAACAAAATTTGCATGGTGTGGGATTATACTCAAAAGTAGCTACATTAAAGTTTTGCAGAGTAGGAGTCTTTGAGTCTTTTTCTGTCACTTTATTTTCTGCAAATTGAGTTTTGCGGTTGTGTTTTGATGTAACTGGTAAGTGTTGAAATCTTTTGTTAGGTTTTTGGTTTTCTGCATTGTTGGTTTTTTCTTGTGCTGTGTTAAATTTTGGGAGTGTGTAACTTGATTTGTAAAGTGCAAGTACAGTTGGGAAATCTTCTCTTAGTTTATTAAGGCTAGGGTATATGTCAGTTGTCCTCTGATGAAATATCTCTTTGACTTTAGAAGGGAGCTTTTCAAAAACAACAGCTTGAATGATCCAAGCTGTTTCTGCAATGTTTAAATTATTGTTTTTAAGTTGTCCCATGAGACATTCAAACTCACAGTAAAAGTCAAAGAGGTCACCCTAGTTGTCTTTTGGGGTTCGCATTACTTTAAGAGCCAAATCATGTATAATTTCATCCTTATTCATGTAATTTCTGCTAAGTAATTCTATTGCTACAGAATAAGAAGTACCTATGGCTGGTAGTGATTCCACTAATCTTAAGGCAGGGCCTTTCAGATAGTTCACTAAATAACTAAATTTATCAACATCTGTAATGTAGTTTTTATTGCCTATAAGGCTATGAAATTTTTCAATAAAAGATTGAAATTTGGCTCTGTCACCCTCAAAAGTGGGTACTGCAAGTGTAGGCAATTTTGATTTTAGTTCATTGCCCTCAGCCACATTGGGAGGCTAAATGAAGCATTTCGATAGCTTCTAAGAAGCTTTCATTTGTGTCTTGTTTTTTGCACTCATCAAGTTGGTTTTGAATTTCAGAAATATAGTTGTTAATTTTTGTAATGTAATTTTCATTGTCAAGTAGGAGTAGAATACTCATCATCTGTTAGTTCAATTGTGTCATCAATTTCTGTAATTATGTCTTCATCTAGTGTGAGAATTTCTTGTTTGTAACGAGTAATAGAATTTAATGTTGTTTCAAGATCATATCTTGTAGGTTCCTTTTGTTTGAATCATTGTACAGTTTGGTGATGACACCTTTACGTGCTGATTTTTTCCTCATTAATTTTTTGAGTTTTGAGATGGTGCCAGCCCCAAGGTCTGTGTTTTTGTTTTTTTTGGGTTTTTACCCTTTTGTCCAAGTCTTCCATAATTGTTGTTAGTGTTAAAGTTCTGAGTTTAATTTTATGATGTTGAGCGAGTTAAATTACTGTTAATAAGTTTTTTATATAACCTGCGCCACAGGTTAAATTAAAAATTACAATGTTTTTAGTTAGGATAGGCCTTGAGTGTAAAGAGTAAGGCCTACTTTAAGAGGTAGGCCTATTATGTAAGGTAAAGTTAGGTGGGCCTACTAAATAGGCCTATTTGTTGGGCCTACCAAGTAGGCTTATGTTTGGGCCTATTATTTTATAGGACCTCAAATGAGTTAAGCCTGTTAAATTAACAAGGCTTTGTTTTGAGTTTGAAGAGTAGGACCTATTAAATAGGCTTAATGTTGTGGGCCTATTTTTTAGGACCTAAAATAAGTTATGCCTGTTAAATGAACAAGCCTTTGTTTTCGGTTAGTGTAAAGGTAAAGGATCGGTTCCCAGTTGCTAGGCCACCATATGAAAAAACTATAGTGGGGTTACGGTTGAAATTGGGGTTAGGCCTAATGAGCTAAGCCTAGCCACTGCGTGTCAGTGTAAATTTTAGAGGGGTTAGTTCCCCATACACGGGCCACCATGTGAAAAAACTATATAGGGCTATGGGTTGATTGCCTGATACCCTCATCCGTTGGAAATTTCCAGCAGATTTGAGTGGAGAGTTACCGACAAAAGCCCTATGTTTTTTTGTTAGAGAGTTACAGTATATATAAGTAGGTCTTTAAAGGACCTCTTTATATTTAATTGTTTACGGTAATTTTAGCGTCGGGATTTTAGATGCCTATATGTGAACGAAAAGAAATTGTCCCACCTTATTTTTTGTTGGGTCTTAGTTTGCTTCGATGTAGGGCGTCACGATCTTTTTCGGTGTAGGGCCGCCACGATGGAGCTACGCGATGAGTTAACTTGATGTAATTAATATAGGCAGTCACTATATAAACACTTGAAGGTATAGGCCTATCCTTTTTATAGTTATTAAGTTTATTATAAGGAATTCACTCAGAACTTTAGGGAAGACAAAAGCACATTTTCCCTGTTTAAAGCGTTCGCTGTACATAAACAGCTCCGAGAGCCGCTCCTATTCGCGTTGTATTTTCATTATTTGCTGATCTGGCAAAGTTTTGTTTGGTATAGTTCTCTCTTGAAGACTAAACAATAAATTGGGTTTTCTTGTTGATATGTGAGGCTCGATGCATACATACCGGTTCTTTGCACGTATGGCAATTATTTCATTCCCAATAGGCTATGTCGCCCCCAGAATAGGCACCTGAAATCATTTTTAGGTGCTTAATCTGGGATTGAGGCAAAACACAGGTGCTTAATCTGGGATTGAGGAGAAAAAATATAAACAGTTTTTGAGATATAATTTCATTGTTTTTATCAATATTTGAAAAAATCAACCCTAACCTAACCTAACCTAACTTAACCTTTTGCTATATCTTCTGCTTTTTTGGTTAGTTTTGCTATTCTTACCAGTTTGATTTGTGCATACACAAAATATAGAATCTTATTGGAACAAGCATAAATCAATAATCAAAACCATGAGAGGATGTCGTCGTGAATTATTAGAAACATATCTATACCAATTTATGTGGCAAGATAGATTTGCTTCAGATGGATTCAGAAACATTCGGGTTCATATTGCAGGAATTTATAATATCTAAAATTTTTCTTTATTCATTAAACCACTTTAAACCTTTTATAACTTTGCCTTTATTACATTTGTAATAAACTTTGTATAAACAATAAATTTTGTAATCATCAGGTTTTTTTTATTTAATTCCTTGCAAGGTGCCTATTCTGGGATTGAGGTTGAACGCAGGTGCTTCATCTGGGATTGAGGTACATCAGGTGCCTATTCTGGGATTGACCCGAATAATAAAACAGCATAATACCAAAAACAGGCTTATTGTTTTATTATTTTATTTACAACATACATTTGTCTGTGAAGTCCAGGCTTCTACCAATCAAGTGATTTGGATCATCCAAGTCACTTGATATACCGTAATGAAAAAATAATTATATTATGTTTTAGCATTTATGATCCAAGTACGTCCAAGAAAATGCCCTGAGTACGCGAGATTCTTGACCTCTGATCGTAATGTTTGATATAACTAGTATGTATAAAACTTACCTATATGCTCTAACTGGAAATAAGGGACGGAGCGAGAGCCGTGTGGGCAACGTGGCCGCGTGACAACAGATGATGTAAATGTAAACAAAGCTGTACGTGTACGGAGTGGTATCTGGCGGCCCCAGCCCTTTGAAAGTTTGAAATCGTAGTATATTAGCCTGATAGATTTTGGGGGGTTTCTGGCCGCAAAAAACTTTTACACTTATTTATTAATTTTTTTTATTTATTTATTCTTTTTGCTTTCAGTAATACTGACTATATAACAGTCAATCTACGGGGGCTCCCTAACCTTGGGGGCCTCTAGGCACGTGGCTACTGCGCCTATTGGGTAATCCGGCACTGGTTAGGAAACATATTCTGCTTGAAATTTCTAAATGTAAATTAATGTCTTTCAAATAAGTGAAGCTGTAACACTGCGAGGAAAAATTATTTCCAAAGTTTCTCATTTCGGTAATGAAAACATCGATTACATTTTATTTAAATAAATTTAACAACTGTTCGCTGAGACTACTTATAGAATTTAATATTCATTTCTGAAAATGTTAGACTTTCTCTGGTAAGTTAGGCTACTAATCTTTAATTCTTAAAATATGTTTTTAAGAAATCATAAAATACTCAAACTCTAAGTTTTTAGCTTTTACCCTGTGTTAAGTAAGTTCCATGTTATAAAAAGTGTTTAATGTGAATACGCCATTGCTGTAGTTTTGTTGTTTTAATGGATATTAAAAAAATATGCTATAATTTACAGTGGTGAATATAAATAAGCCTAGCGCCAAATAAAAATTTTCTAATAAAGTATTACACCTAAAAAATGATTGAGTATATCTGATACAGAAGTTTTCTGTAATGACTTACTTAAAGGAAATTTGATTTTAGGTAGAACTGTTATAAATTAAATTTATCTATTTACCAACTGAATGCATTTAAAATTGGAATCTATTTAATGAAAATTTTCGGCCTTACAACATCTGCTCGACTTGACGGCCTGTCGACAAGTTATTATTAGGTTTGATTAAAATTTAGGTTAGGTTAAGATAGAAAGGTTACGCTAGGTTGTTATGTTAAGTTTGGTTGGGTTAAGTTACTTTTTTAGTGTCGATGGTTTGGTCTTGTCGACGAAATGGGTATAGCTCCAATTTTTTTTTAAAACTGTTGCCGTAAAGGTTTTTAATTTTATTTTTAAATCCATTATGTTTCAAGTCGCCGATAATGTACAGATTATTTATTGATGTGAGATCTCATGCACGCATGGCGGCTCATTATCTATCTATCTATCTATCTCTCTAAGTTTAGAAAGTTTGGTTCTGTTGGCAAAAGTGTCATGGTTAAATTATTTGAGTCGTATTGTTTTGACTTTTGTGATTGTGGGTTTTGAACTTATAAAATCAATAATTGTTCTCGGGAACTGAAAAGATTGGAATTATCTTATTATAAATGTTTAAAGAAACTTATAGGTGTTTCTTCTCGAAGTAGTAATCATGATATTTGTAATTCTTTAAAAATGTTTACATTTTCTCATTTAATTAATTCTACACAAATTTTATTTTTATAGAATACAAATAAGTAAAAGTCTATATCTACAACAGTTTATTCTTAAAGATTTAGCATTTGTAGCTTATTTTAAGACACTTTGTCGAACTACTGTATGTATAATTCACTGGTCTGCGTTTGAAATTTTTTTCCTGAGGTCAAGGTTTTTTTAGTTGTTCTTTTATAATTTTTGCATGCTGAATTAAAAAATGTAACTCATTTTGCTCAATCCGGTCAGGTTTTTATGCTATCTCAATTTAAAAAAAATAGATAATTCGAAAATAATCGTTATGAAATTAGCAAGTTCATTTTTTTAAAACGGACTTAAATTGACAGAAAATGTACAAAGTATATAAAAAATGGTACACGAGTAGGCTACAGTTAATGTGGACGAAAGGGCTTTCTCAAAGACTTTCGTCTGTGTTCCACAGCTGGAACGTCTCTCTTGAGACACCAGCAGTAGTCCGCGAGCATGTTCACATCCCAGCGGCCCTGGTACCTCTCTTCCATCACTCGAATATCCTGGTGGAAGCGCTCTCCTTGCTCCTCGCTGACATCACCGCAGTTGTCCGGAAAGTAGTCTAAATGCAAGCTGAGAAAATGCATCTTTATGGACATACGTGCACCAAGAGCCTGGAAGCTCTGCAGGAGCTCCTCGACAACACGTTCGTACTCTGGACTTCGGTGGTTGCCCAGAAAATTCGTGACAATGGACTTGAGTGCGAGCCAGGCATTGATCTCATTGTCCTCCAGACTTTCGTCGAATTGAGCATCTTTCATTAGCTCCCTGATCTGAGGACCGTCAAAAATACCTGCTTTCAGTTTGCCCTCACTGACGCGTGGAAATTTCTGATTCAGGAAAGCGAAAGCTCGGCTTTCTTTGTTGAGTGCTCTGACGAAATTCTTCATAAGTCCGAGTTTGATGTGCAGCGGCGGAAGTAGAATCATCTGCGGATTCACGAGAGCGTGTGACAGAACGTTGTGCGAACCTGGTTCCAGGCCACGTCTTGCTGGCCAGTCGCGTTGTACGTAGTGTTGCTTGTCTGCTCAGCTGTCCCACAGACAGAGAAAACAGGGGTATTTGGTGTAGCCGCCTTGTAAACCCAGCACTAGGGCTATAACCTATAAAAAAAAAATATATATATATATATATATCAGGGCCTAAATATTATATATATTTGTATTTTTTTTTGTAGACACGAACATACCTTTAGGTCTCCGCATATCATCCAATTGTGATGTTTGTACTTCAAAGCAGTTAGCAAAAGCTCCATGTTACTATAACTTTTAGTCATCTGCACCGAGTAACCCACCGGAACAAACGCGACCTTATTACCATTGTAGAGTAGTACTGCTTTCAAGCTTCTGCTTGAGGAGTCGATGAAGAGCCGCCATTCTGTAGGGTCATACGCTAAACCCATAGCTGCAATGAGGCCGTTGACGTTGTTACAGTAAACCAGCGAAGCTTCTTCGTCCAACGTGAAATATTCTCGAAACTCTTCTTCGCGGCTGCGATAGCAGAAGAATGTTGTTTCTGGAGCTAACAAACGATTTTCTCGAAGACGTAACCCTAGCAACTGTGCAGATTCTTTGGACAAGCACAAATCTCTTGTCAAATCGTTCAACTCAGCTTGGCTCAAGAGTTTGGGTTGACTTGTCTCGGCAGTAGGTTGGTATGTACCAGATATGTCACCGTCATCCATTTCTTCATCTGAGTCGGACGACGAATCAAAGTTGTCGGGCGGTGATGGAATTGGAATTTCTGGTCCATGAGGCACTGGCTTTATGGCAGATGGCACGTCTGGATACTTTACGTGTTGCTTGTTTTTTCGATTTATGCCTAAAAGGAAATAAAGACAGATAAAGATAAGATAAAGACATATCTCATATATTGTCAGGCATATTTTTGTAAGTATAAAATGAAATTCATACTAAATTCATACTAACTTACCTTGTAGGTTTGTCATACAGAAATAACAGTCAGTAGTATGATCTCTTCCTTCCCTCCACACCATTGGGACACCAAAAGGTAGACACTCTACCTTCTTGTGGCTCCAGCGCCGCAGACTTTCAACACACGTTTTGCAGCATATGTGAGGGGCAAAGGCTTTGTCCTGGTCACCAAGTTTAACTCCAAAGTAGGCGTGATAGCTTTTCCTCACAAAATGTGTGATGTTTGACTGCCGGTCTGACATAGTGACTTTACCACAGATGTAGCAGAACCTGTTTGGGTCATTCTTGCACATTCTATTCATGCTGAAAAACATGATAGAAAGGTTACGCTAGGTTGTTATGTTAAGTTTGGTTGGGTTAAGTTACTTTTTTAGTGTCGATGGTTTGGTCTTGTCGACGAAATGGGTATAGCTCCAATTTTTTTTTAAAACTGTTGCCGTAAAGGTTTTTAATTTTATTTTTAAATCCATTATGTTTCAAGTCGCCGATAATGTACAGATTATTTATTGATGTGAGATCTCATGCACGCATGGCGGCTCATTATCTATCTATCTATCTATCTCTCTAAGTTTAGAAAGTTTGGTTCTGTTGGCAAAAGTGTCATGGTTAAATTATTTGAGTCGTATTGTTTTGACTTTTGTGATTGTGGGTTTTGAACTTATAAAATCAATAATTGTTCTCGGGAACTGAAAAGATTGGAATTATCTTATTATAAATGTTTAAAGAAACTTATAGGTGTTTCTTCTCGAAGTAGTAATCATGATATTTGTAATTCTTTAAAAATGTTTACATTTTCTCATTTAATTAATTCTACACAAATTTTATTTTTTATAGAATACAAATAAGTAAAAGTCTATATCTACAACAGTTTATTCTTAAAGATTTAGCATTTGTAGCTTATTTTAAGACACTTTGTCGAACTACTGTATGTATAATTCACTGGTCTGCGTTTGAAATTTTTTTCCTGAGGTCAAGGTTTTTTTAGTTGTTCTTTTATAATTTTTGCATGCTGAATTAAAAAATGTAACTCATTTTGCTCAATCCGGTCAGGTTTTTATGCTATCTCAATTTAAAAAAATAGATAATTCGAAAATAATCGTTATGAAATTAGCAAGTTCATTTTTTTAAAACGGACTTAAATTGACAGAAAATGTACAAAGTATATAAAAAATGGTACACGAGTAGGCTACAGTTAATGTGGACGAAAGGGCTTTCTCAAAGACTTTCGTCTGTGTTCCACAGCTGGAACGTCTCTCTTGAGACACCAGCAGTAGTCCGCGAGCATGTTCACATCCCAGCGGCCCTGGTACCTCTCTTCCATCACTCGAATATCCTGGTGGAAGCGCTCTCCTTGCTCCTCGCTGACATCACCGCAGTTGTCCGGAAAGTAGTCTAAATGCAAGCTGAGAAAATGCATCTTTATGGACATACGTGCACCAAGAGCCTGGAAGCTCTGCAGGAGCTCCTCGACAACACGTTCGTACTCTGGACTTCGGTGGTTGCCCAGAAAATTCGTGACAATGGACTTGAGTGCGAGCCAGGCATTGATCTCATTGTCCTCCAGACTTTCGTCGAATTGAGCATCTTTCATTAGCTCCCTGATCTGAGGACCGTCAAAAATACCTGCTTTCAGTTTGCCCTCACTGACGCGTGGAAATTTCTGATTCAGGAAAGCGAAAGCTCGGCTTTCTTTGTTGAGTGCTCTGACGAAATTCTTCATAAGTCCGAGTTTGATGTGCAGCGGCGGAAGTAGAATCATCTGCGGATTCACGAGAGCGTGTGACAGAACGTTGTGCGAACCTGGTTCCAGGCCACGTCTTGCTGGCCAGTCGCGTTGTACGTAGTGTTGCTTGTCTGCTCAGCTGTCCCACAGACAGAGAAAACAGGGGTATTTGGTGTAGCCGCCTTGTAAACCCAGCACTAGGGCTATAACCTATAAAAAAAAAAAATATATATATATATATATCAGGGCCTAAATATATATATATATTTGTATTTTTTTTTGTAGACACGAACATACCTTTAGGTCTCCGCATATCATCCAATTGTGATGTTTGTACTTCAAAGCAGTTAGCAAAAGCTCCATGTTACTATAACTTTTAGTCATCTGCACCGAGTAACCCACCGGAACAAACGCGACCTTATTACCATTGTAGAGTAGTACTGCTTTCAAGCTTCTGCTTGAGGAGTCGATGAAGAGCCGCCATTCTGTAGGGTCATACGCTAAACCCATAGCTGCAATGAGGCCGTTGACGTTGTTACAGTAAACCAGCGAAGCTTCTTCGTCCAACGTGAAATATTCTCGAAACTCTTCTTCGCGGCTGCGATAGCAGAAGAATGTTGTTTCTGGAGCTAACAAACGATTTTCTCGAAGACGTAACCCTAGCAACTGTGCAGATTCTTTGGACAAGCACAAATCTCTTGTCAAATCGTTCAACTCAGCTTGGCTCAAGAGTTTGGGTTGACTTGTCTCGGCAGTAGGTTGGTATGTACCAGATATGTCACCGTCATCCATTTCTTCATCTGAGTCGGACGACGAATCAAGTTGTCGGGCGGTGATGGAATTGGAATTTCTGGTCCATGAGGCACTGGCTTTATGGCAGATGGCACGTCTGGATACTTTACGTGTTGCTTGTTTTTTCGATTTATGCCTAAAAGGAAATAAAGACAGATAAAGATAAGATAAAGACATATCTCATATATTGTCAGGCATATTTTTGTAAGTATAAAATGAAATTCATACTAAATTCATACTAACTTACCTTGTAGGTTTGTCATACAGAAATAACAGTCAGTAGTATGATCTCTTCCTTCCCTCCACACCATTGGGACACCAAAAGGTAGACACTCTACCTTCTTGTGGCTCCAGCGCCGCAGACTTTCAACACACGTTTTGCAGCATATGTGAGGGGCAAAGGCTTTGTCCTGGTCACCAAGTTTAACTCCAAAGTAGGCGTGATAGCTTTTCCTCACAAAATGTGTGATGTTTGACTGCCGGTCTGACATAGTGACTTTACCACAGATGTAGCAGAACCTGTTTGGGTCATTCTTGCACATTCTATTCATGCTGAAAAACAGTAATGACAATCGTAATTAGAAATAAGTTGTGTCTGTTTATTATATAGAGCTTGGGTAACACTTGGCTAAAATGTAAGTCTGTTTTAAAAAAATAAACTTGCTCATTTCATAACGATTACACTAGGCAACAAAGATTTTGTTACAGAAGACCAAATAGGTGCTCCTAGCTAATTTCGGTATGCTGATTTCAAATCTATAATTAGATTTTTTCTATCACGTCTAGATTTTGTGTAAAATGCAAATCACTTTTAGTAAAATTTTCTACCACGTCCAGATTTTGGTTTTAATCGGCTTAATGCCAGTAATATGAAACTTGCTTTTCAAGGTTAAAGCAATTTTTTTTTGCCAACTATATACAAATTCGAACAATTTTGATAAATAAAATTTATCCCGAGTTGGCAACACTGAGTCAAGAGCATAGTAACGGGCAACGGCCCAACGGTCAGTCGCTACGTGACAGTCAAGCAGAACGGTTGTTGAAGCTCTCTGCTGATGAGCAAGTGACAGGTTGTGGTGACTTGTGTGTTTTTTATAGCATTTGTTTTGTACTACGGTGTGTATTTCTTTTTATTTTGCACATCGTAATAATTACTTTCTACGTTTTTTCAGATATTGTATGATAATTCAAAATGGCATCAATAGACGTGCTTGTGTAAATCACCCAGACAACTTCTGCTTTGTCTGTGGACAATATACACCTAAGCCACAACGTAGAAACATAACAACAAAGATTAAACTTGCCTACAAGTGTTATTTTGACTGTAAGTTAGGAGACCAACAGAGGGACTGGGCACCACATATTTGCTGTGCACAGTGCAATGCAATGTTAATAGCTTGGATGAATGGTAAAAGAAAAGCTATGCCGTTCTCAGTCCCCATGGTTTGGCGTGAGCCGAAAAATCACTTCAATGATTGTTATTTTTGTTTGACAAAGATTGCTGGTTTCACAAGAAAAACAAATCAAAGATCACGTACCCAAACTGCGAATCAGCAATGAAACCAGTACCACATGATGAAACAAATCCACCACCAGTTCCACCAGCAACGATAACAGACAGCAGTTCATCTGAAGATTCTGCTAGTGATATAGAAACAGGGAAAGATGGCATATATGTTCCAGATGCAAATATTTCCCCACATTTGTTAAGTCAAGCGGAGTTAAATGACTGTGCGCGATTTGGAATTACCAAAAGAAAAGGCAGAGTTGCTTGGTTCAAGACTTCAAGAATTTAATCTTCTCCAACCAAACACCAAAGTTTCCCATTTCCGCCATCGCCATTTGCAGTTTTCATCATTTTACTTACAGGAAGAAAACGTTTGTTTCTGCCACGATATCAGTGGTCTGATGCAAGGGATTGGCTGTCGCTATGATCCAAAAGAATGGAGACTGTTCACTGACTCTAGTAAAGCTAGCCTAAAAGCTGTATTACTGCACAACGGCAATGAAAAACCTTCAATACCTGTAGCACATGCCACTGGCCTTAATGAGACTTATGAATCGATGAAACTGCTGCTAAGACTCATCAAATATAAGGACCACACATGGAATATTTGTGGCGACCTTAAAGTTGTATCATTACTTTTTGGGTTACAGTTGGGCTACACAAAGCATATGTGCTTTTTGTGTCTATGGAACAGCAGAGATGACAAGAACCACTACAAAAAACATGATTGGCCATCTAGAACTGAACATGTTGTTGGTAAATACAATGTGAAACACCCAGCACTTATTGACCCTCAGAAAGTACATCTTCCACCACTTCACATTAAACTTGGCCTTATGAAAAATTTCGTGAAGGGTATGGATCATCAAGGTAGTGGTTTCCAATATTTAAAGATAAATTCAAAGGAATATTGACAGATGCTAAGCTAGAAGCTGGAGTTTTCACTGGACCACAGATCCGCAGTGTCATCCACGACTCATCGTTTCCATCTAACCTAAATGAGAATGAACTAGGAGCATGGACATCTTTCGTTGAAGTTGTCAAAAATTTTCTTGGAAACCACAAAGCTGAAAACCACCGTAAACTCGTAGAAAACATGCTTAAATCTTATGAAATAATAGGATGCAGAATGTCTTTGAAAATTCATTTTTTACATTCTCATCTTGACTTCTTCCCGGCCAACCTTGGGGCTGTAAGTGACGAGCATGGTGAGCGCTTCCACCACAGATCTCAGTTATGGAAAACAGATACCAAGGTAATTTCAACCCAAATATGATGGGAGATTATTGTTGGTTCCTGCAGAAGGAGAGCTCGTCATCCTACAAGCGACAAAGGAAGAGGACACACCAAAGTTTCACTTAAGAACAGGAATTTGCCTTTCAGTAGTAACAACAAAATACTAACGCGCTTTCGGTGGATGGTTGGGCGCAGGGGTGGTAACTCCGCCAGCGGAATTCCGCTGTCTGTCTTAAGCCAGAATAAAGGAGGAAAGACATCCCTGTTCACTAATTATTTAAGTATGCTTAACATAAAACGTGGCACGGAAAAGTAGCTTAGACGGCTTTCGTAATAGAAGCGGGTGAGAAAAAAATGAAAAAATAGGGGTTTTCGGTTACACAAAATCTGGACGTGATAGAGAAATTTTGATATCAGATCTGAAATCAGCATCAGCGCTTTAGTAGGAATCAGTAGTTCACGTGTCTGTAACAAAAAAAAAGTTGAAATTTGTTGCCTAGTGTTATCTAATTTTTTAAAAATTGAGGTAGCATAAAAACCTGACCTGATTGAGCAAAATGAGTTACATTTTTGAATTCAGCATGCAAAACTTATAAAAGAACAACTAAAAAAACCTTGACCTTAAAAATGACGCAGACCAGTGTAATCAGTGCCGGCGAGAGCTGCCACGGGCCGCGGGGAAGGATTGATATATGGGCCCCCCCTGTTTACCCAATATTTTATTATGAATGTTTTTTGTGTACATAACAAGCAAACTGATTATATGTCCAAGTCACTATTCAAAACATACAGTATGAATAAACAACTCAGAAGAACTTAACCCCTTATTCTCTTCTCTTCTCTTAACCCGCTACTCTTTCCTTTCTCTCGGGCTAACCTTAGAGTGGATCTTAGGGTCTTTGTTAGCCTTAGCTTCTGTAGATCTGTAGATCATACAATGTACAAATGCAGCACCAGTCCATGCAGGCAAGACAATTGTTTACCGCAAGATTTTCATAATTAGAAGTGTACTTTCTTTGCCTTCTCTCTAGCAAAGTGGTAAATCATTCTGATGAAATTTAAAGTACGGGCTAACTGGCTTTCAATTACAATGGTTCCCAGATCTGTCAGTCGGTCTTGGGCATTGGTGGACCGCACATAATATTTTATCTGTTTCAGTTTGACTATGATAATCTCTATAAAATGTATGTTCATTAATTATATTTCCTCTCTGTTATTTAATCAATTGCTTTATTAATAGTTTTGGATTTTATCCTCGCTCTTTCTGGGCCCCCTAGAGGTCCTGGCCCCGGGGATTTAACCCCGCTTCTCAGCCCTCTATCTAGAATATGGATTGTTTAGAGAAAGGAAGATAGGCCGAGATGATTTTTATTCTTCGTAATTTCTTTTTGTTTTTAGCTTTGTGACTTAATCAATTACCTACGTAAGCAATACTTATTTTCTTACGGAATAAAAATATGTCTCTGTCTGTCTGTCTAAATATATATTTGGGAAAAATTCAATATTTTTAAGTGCATGTATTAGATGTAATATAAACCGCTCGGAATTGTCTTTCAGTTTCCCTGTGGATTGTATATATATATATATATATATATATATATAATATATCTATATATATATATATATATACACACACACACACACACGAGGATAATTCACTAAGTATCCGCACTTTTTATTTTCACATCTGCTAGATTATAAACACCACTTCTCAACATAGTCTCCTTGTTTCTCAATACACTTAGTCCAGTGATCTACAAGCTTCCTAATGCCATCACAAAATAATGTTTTTGGCTGTGTGCGTAGCCAGTCATGCACCGCCTCCTTCAGGTCATCATCGCCTTGAAATCGCTCACTTCTCAAAGCGTCTTTTAGTGGTCCAAACAGGTGGACGGATCGGCTCGAAGGGCGGAGTGAGTCACGCTGATGAACCGTGTATGTTTGTTCGAACTCGTGTGTTTCGGAGGGGTGAGCTACACGGGTGGGAGGCTCGCTGGGGGGAGCGAGTCACACCATAAACTGCTGAAGCGTGTACAGGCTCGTTCGAACACTTGTGCCCCTGGACAAACAGAATTTTCCACTACATGAAGCAATACCGGCTTTAATGTTTTATCACTCACCAGATGTTCATTTCCACAAACTAAACATCTTCACAATCCGGTGCACTATTTGAGAGAAACATATGCCCATATTTATCCTTTTTGTTTAACAATCGATACTCGTCTCTAAAGTCTGTTAAAAACTCACACAGCCCATTAGCCACAACCTCAATACAAACCTCATGATATACCAGGTGAACCAAAAGTAGGTGGACAGTAGGTTGAATAGGGTTTGTGTTATATTATATTATAACTATGGTGTTCATTATAACTATGGTGTTTGTGTTATATTATATTAAATATTATAACTAAATTTATTTAAATTTAATCTTTTTTCTTTTCAGATAGTTCAGAGAACCCATAATGGCAAATAATCTAAATACTGATGCCAGAAAATGGGTGTTAAAAGAGTATTGGAAATCTCAAAATACAGAAACTGTTAGAACAAAATGGGTTGAAACATTTGGTACTCAAGCCCCAAAGAGACAAACGATTTACCGCATTCGTGACAAATTTGATGCCACTGGCTCAATTCTTAATGCCCCAAGAACTGGTCGACCCAAAACAGTTTGCGCAGAGGACAATAAGCAACTTGTTGCCGAAGCATTTGTTCACAGTCCCAAAAAGTCCACCAGAAGAGCCTCAGCAGAACTGGACATTTCACAAACCTCTATTATACGAATTCTGAAATCTATTGGGTTGAAAGCTTATCGTCCACGGCTAATTCATGACTTATTGGAGGGCCCAGACAGGCGGCTGCAATTTAGTGAGATCATGCTGAACGAAATTGAAGGAAATCCAATAATTTTAGATAACATTGTGTGGACCGATGAGGCTTTTCAAATTATCAGGTCATGTTAACCGACATAATTGTGTTTACTGGTATAGTGAGAACATGCATTTAACATTAGAGCAGCAACTAAACCAGCCTGGTGTCACTGTTTGGGGTGGTATTTCAAGTTCTGGTGTTTTAGGACCAATTTTTGTTGATGGAACAGTCACAGGTGATAAGTATCTCGAAATTCTAATGAATGAAGTTGTTCCACACTTACAACAACAGCCTAATTCACATGACCTCTATTTCCAACAAGATCGGGCCCTCCACATTATTCAAGAGCAGTCCGTGAGTATCTTGATGAAACATTTCCCGAGAAATGGATCGGCCGAAGAGGTCAAATTGAATGGCCTGCACGTTCACCTGACTTTACCCCAATGGATTTTTTTTCTTTTGGGGAGTACTCAAGGACAAAGTTTATAGTCGAAAACCACGAAGTGTTGGTGATTTGAAAAATTACATCAGAGATGCATTTCAAGAAATTAATGCACAAAGAAACTTGTGCAAAAATGTTTGTCGAAGTGTGAAAGGTAGACTTCAAAGCTGTGTAAATTGTGATGGACAGCAATTTGAGCACCTGCGTTGATAAAATTTTCAGTGCTTTTGTATTGTATTGGTATAAGTTAATTTTTTTTTTTATTTTGTATTATAGTATACAAAAAAATTAAATATAATTTTATATGTATTCTCAAAATAAACGTTATCATTTACTGTCCACCTACTTTTGGTTCACCCGTTATATTAATATAGTGGTAAAAATACTTAAGATTCTCCATGATGACAAGATTTACATTCTCAACCGTAGGGTACGAGTAGTCGGTAAGGTGTAACATGACATACGAGGTACGATCCAAAAGTTCCCGGACTGGCAGCGTGGAGCGCTAACAGGCCGTAGTACGGACTTGGGCCACTAGAGAGCGCTAAACAGCTTTACCGTGAAGCAGTGTGCCGAGTGACACGGTGATACACGCAAACTTTTTTTTTTCACGAGCGTTTTTGTGCGTTAGTGTTAGTGGTTTTACGCGATTTTTGCGAGAAGAGAAATGGCAGACTTGAAGGAGCAGCGCGTGTGCATCAAGTTTTACTTCACACTCAGCAAAACCGCGTCGGAGACCCACGAAATGCTTAAACAAGCATTTGGTGATGATGCCATGGGCAGAAGCCAGACTTTCGAGTGGTTCTCGCGGTTCAAACGTAGGCAAACGTTGGTTGAGGATTCCGAACGTTCTGGTCGGCACTCAACCAGCAGAACCGACGAAAATGTTGAAAAAGTGCGCGAGACCATCCACGATGACCGTCGGCGAGCGATTAACGACATTTGCAGCAGTGTTGGCCTATCGTTTGGTTCATGCCAACGCATTCTCACGGAGGAACTCAACATGAGGCGGATCGCTGCCAAATTCGCTCTGTCTGTGCAGCAGTTTTTGGCCAAAAACAACATGGAAGTGGTTCCTAACCCCCCCTACTCCCCCGATCTAGCCCCCTGTGACTTCTTCCTGTTCCCCAAAATGAAGATCCGGCTGAAGGGGCGACGATTTGAAGACATCGAGGAGATTCAGGCGGAATCGCACAAGGTGCTGAACAACATCCCCAAAATGGAGTTCCCGAGGTGCTTCCAGCAGTGGGAAAATCGCTGGGCCTGTTGTATCAACTCCCAAGGGGACTACTTCGAACGGGACAGCAGTAATTACAACCTAAGGTAAGCCTACATTTTTTTGTCGGTACCGACAAAAAAATGTAGGCTTTGGATCGCACCTCGTAATATCGCTTGTCATACCACTCACCAACAAGACTCACTATCCATAACCATTGCTTATCTTCTGAACGTGTTGTTTCTTCTACTTCGCGGTATATGTGAGCTTTTATAAAGGTTAGGTCTGCAACATGCTTCAATACATCGTTTGTACTACGAAATCCTACAATGCCCTCGCCAGAATACCCGTAGAGTATTTGAACATCTTGGTCCTTCGCTAGGCTGAATGTAGCCTTAAAAGTATCAAAGGAGGGGGGAATAGGGATTTTTTCAGTATCCACCACATCTTGGCACTTTGCCGAATACCACTTCATAAACGTTGAACACGCAATATTAAAGGTGTATATACGCCTCTGATCTTACGCTGGTGGGTTGTATGGTCACAAGCCCCGTTGTTCTCTTCTGCGCACTTCACGCACAGGGGAAACATGAGCTTGTGATCTATAACGACGGGTAAGATCGGCATCCATAAATCGCGTGGGGGGAGTACGTCAATGAAAGAGAGTCCAAAGTAGCGCTCATTCAAGTTAGCTGAAAACTCCTCGATGGTTGGTATGGTTGGGCCCACCATTTTTTCAGGCGCACCTACGGGGTACGGATTTTTCTTCATGTATGGGTATAAAGAGCAGAAGTCGTAGTAGTGGAGTTTCACGCCCTCCGTAGGCGGAAAGTATAGCTTCAATGGGTTTGTGCGGCCTCCACTCAAGCTGTCACCGCATTTGAGGTGGTCCAACACCATTGAACGTTTGATGGCCCTTATTTCTTCACGGTACTGGCCATCTGTTTCCATCCGTGCATCATACTCATGCTTCCACACGATTTTGTGAGTGAACTGGGAGCCTATAAGTTGATCACGGTTACGGGTCCATGCGAGGCTGTCGGCGGGGGATCTTCCATAAAGGTCCCCTGTGACGGCACATTCAGCACGCGACATCCATGCCACCAGCAGCCGTTAAAGGAATAGAGAGTCTTCTCATCAGTGGCTGGATCCTCACTTCACCCGTGTTGCGGGCATGTTTTATGTATACCCCGGTCTGTTGCTGTAGGTGTATGAGCCAGTAAATAGCTTTGTGCCCATAACTGCGGGGGTTGTTTCTGTGAATGATTGCTAAGGTGTCTTTAGGCATGAAGTTATTCTTGAACACTGTAAAACATAGTGAGGCGATCGTGGTCGCGACTTGCAGCGGATCGCATTTGAAACGGGTTATGTACATCCTCCTAAAGGCTTGAAAGCATACTCTAAGTACACGTACGTCATTCATGCAATAACGTTCACATTCATTGGCTATATTGTATGGATTAGCTCCATTAAAACTGTTGTAGTAGCGGTCAAAATCTTCACGCTCACTATCACTCATGTTGGTGTAGTTAAAGTAATGTTTGGGTGGAGGTAGTCCTACGTAATTCAAAGTTTCGTTCGTGAGGAATGTGTAAGGGAAATACCCTTTTAAAATTTCAGCGGCTACGCCCATGACCTTGGGCAGCTTTGCTAATTTACAAAGTGTGAACAGCAGGGTGTCTTTAAACTGCACATTACCTCTTATCTTTATCTGTATTAGTTTGTTGCCTTTTTTCAAGGGATCACCTGTAAATATCGCAGACGACTCGTGTTCAAGCAGCTCCTTATAAAAGAACTGTGTGTCAAATTTCGCCCCTTTATGGGCAAGAATATACACAGTCATATTTTTGAACTTGTCCGCTAATTTGACAATATAGGATACAAAGAGTTTCACAGGGCTGTCGCATGCATTCGTTCTAAAAACGTTTGTTCGTTTTCCACATTTGTGGCACTCATCACACTCGATCTCCATGCACTCATCACAGATAGTCTGACTTAAGAGTAAATGTGGAATGATCTCTTTGGTTTCAGCGTTCGCGTAAATATCTATATCGTAGTACACGGTTATACAAGGGCTATTTTTAAGCTTACCATCTTTCATATAACATACATGCTTCACTCCATCCGCCTTATATTTTTCATGACATGTAGAACAGTGAATTTCATCGCATTTATGTTTGAAATTCCCCCAGTTATCCATCATGTGAAACATACCGCACTTACAAATCCTCATTTTCCTGCAAGTGCCATTTGATTTGTGGAGCTCAAATAATTTATTATTGAAAAATGTACGTCTACACACATTACATTCCCTCTTCTCGGTTTCAACTACACGACTTATACATTTGGGGCTTTTGCACTGCTCACATACCATGCAGCAATCCTTACAATGTTTCACCATATCATCAGCAAACTGGAGACAACCGTTACACAAATCATGATGCCTTCCATATTTTCGACTTTTATCATAACTGGCGTAGAGAGCCCTTATGTTACGGATGGGGAGATACGATGTTCCTGACAATCCTAAAATAAGTAGAGGTCTTGTACGATCTCTCACGCTGTTTTTAAAAACATACACAGTCCTACGACGATCATCCATTCCAAATAGGACTATACGTGCATTCATTTCCTGCTCGGCCCTTCTCAGTTCTTCAGGACCCATATTATACTCAAAGTCAAGCTTACAATCTAAAGCCAGTTTACGGGCACGCTGCACAACCGTCCAAGTATTTAGCGCAGTGAACATATGAGCTAAAATTATTGCTATAAAACCACAACCACGATCGACGTTTAAATGCTTTCTGTAAATAACCGGAGAATTGAAATTTAGAGTATAAGGTGTGGTGCTATGACCCGTAACCCGGAATACTCTGTCAATATCTACCATGAAGTTGTCCATATTGAAGGATGTACCATTTTGAGAGGCTTGCAATATACGCCACAAGATATATTGCATGTCTTCAGCCGCCAAATGTCTGAACGGTATTACTACCCAAAAATCGTCCCCCTCATCTGACCCGAACCTGAAGGATAACCTCGTCCGGACTTCACGTTCGTCGCGGTTCTGAAGGGCAAACTCCACAATACGTTCAACTACGCGTCGCAGTCCGTTGGTATACAGGGATCCAGGGTCAACCCTGACCACGTACCGATTTCTAGTCAGGGCAGGGGTGGGGGTAGCGGTGCGCACGAACTCGAATGTTATACCATCCTCCACAGTATGAGAAGCTGCTGTGGAGAAAGTACCCGGAACTGAACAATGGGGCACATTTGAGGAAGGTACTATTTTGGGGGTTGTGTCGTAAGATGTAGACGGTTACTGGGGTCTAACAACCGGAGCAATCCTGGCACGCTTTATACCTGACGTGGAGGGCTCTTCATCATGCTTCTGCTTCGAACTATCGCATGCTACAGGTGTCGCTGGTGAGGGTTCGTCAGCGGAGAAGGATTCTGTAGCTGCACGGTCATCGGGTTCGTCTGTGATATCGATGATGGTGGGTTGTACATCGTTGTCATTCACGGTTCTGTGAAAGAAGAAAACAAAATATAAGGAACAGCACTCAAAATTTGTAATATTTTGTAAATGGCCCACTTAGGGGTGTGACGTGTTAGAGATGGAATCTGTAGAAAAATTCAGATTCACATGCCCATCCACATGTATTATATCTGGCCCTACATGATATGGAAAAACTGTATTTATGCTTAAAATCATTAAAGATAAGGGGGAGGTGTTCTCAAAATTTGTACATAAAGTAATATGGTGCTATTCGACGTATCAGTCAGTGTTCAACGAGTACCAAGATGAAATTTTGTTCCACAAGGGTGTATATGATGTTAATTCGTTAAAAGGTAATGAGCATACAGTTATTGTAATTGACGATCTCATGTTGGAAATGGATAAAACGTTTGCCGAGACATTTACAGTGTTCTCCCACCATCTTAACATAAGCGTATTCTTCATCAACCAGAATCTATTTTTCAAAAATAGATACATGCGCGATGTGTCGCTAAATACACAATATCTAGTCTTATTCGCACAACGTAGAGATGTGTCACAAATTGGGGTATTAGCCAATCAAATGTTCCCGAATCAACGTAAGGAGTTTTTGGAGGTTTATAAAGAAGCCACAAGCCAGCGTTATGGATATTTGCTTTGTGACCTTCACCCGCGAAACACGTTTAGGGTGCTTCTAAGAACGAATATATCCCAAGCGAACCTGAAACGGTGTATATTCCAGAATGACAAATAGGCTGAAGAAATATCGTGAATTAATAAAAATCTATCAACGATTGCCCCGGGCACTGCAACAGATGTTTGTTAAAAATATCGACTCCGACTTTTTAAAATGCATCTGTGAAATCTGTCTTAATGTTATAAAATGTAATGTGCCAATGAAACCCTCTCAGAAGGCTCGCCTACGTCGTTAGAAGAACATAATACGAGCGCTCGCTCATAAAAGTCAAACTGTGGGTAAGAAAAAGCGAATTATTGTACAAAGAGGAGGATCATTCCTACCCATCTTATTTTCAGTTTTGGGTCCTTTACTGACTAGATTAATATAATGAAGAAGGTGGTTGTTATTCCACACGAGGTGTATGCTTCATTGCAAAGTTCAAAGATTCCAGACACGGCTCTAGAACCCCGTAAAAGTAGGCTTAAAAGAATGGAAAGCGAGTTGCTAGCCCTATTAAACAGTGAAAAGTCACCTGATGAGAAAAGGATCTTGTACCAAGAGGCTTTGCAGAAATTTCTTCATGAGTACGAAGATTATAAGAATCCGAAAAGAGCTCCCCTTGGTTATTAGGCACAGCGCGAGTAGCGCTGAGCATGGCGACACAGGACCTGGCCCTACGTTAAAGATGACCACCCAAAGAACAACGGAACACAACACATCGAATATATGTTAAAAAACAGTTTCCCACATACATTGAAGAATAAAGGCTAAGTCTTTATAATCTATTGAGCGAGGACCCCATCATAGAGTGGGCCGATACAGGCGAGGTCATTGTTGAAGGAACAAGGGCACAAGGTTCCAATATCGTTGATATTGTTCATGATCTGGTGAGAAAGTTGGACAGACCCTCACCAACAGGATGGAAGCATATTAAAGCAAGACTACAACAAATAAATTTTCCCAAAACATTGATAGGTAATATGAATAGGTTAAAAGACCTGGATCAAGTCTCGCATGTGTCACAACTGAGTACGCCATCGCCCCTAGAAGCAGCGTCTCTGAAGAAGAGAAAGAAGAGAACAAACGGCCAACGTTATCCACGTGTCTCTAAATTAAGCAAATGGCTAACATATTAAGTAAACACTATTGACATTTCTAACCCCGCCTCCTATGGTGGCGTTAATAGATTGTACAGAGGTTTTTATGGAGTAGGGAAAAAAGATGTTGAGCGGTTTTTGCGGGAACAGGATGCTTATACACTTCATAAACCGGTGAGAAAAAGGTTTAAAACGGCCAACAGACCTGCAAAGATATTCAGTGTATAATGACGGATACCGCTACATCCTATTCATAATAGATGTATTCTCTAGATATCTGTGGCTAATTCTCCTGAAAAATAAATCGCCTGAAACAGTTGCTGAAGCGACCAAAACGTTGATGTTAAAAGAAGAAAGGGTTCCTGGCTAATTTTGTACGGATATGGGGAAAGAATTTATAAGTCGCGCTTTTCAGAACATGCTGACAGAGTTTAATATCAATTACTACACTAGCAGTTCTATACATAAGGCCTCTTTAGCTGAAAGAATTCAACGTACCATAAAGGAACGCATGCATCGCTGTTTTACAATAAAAACATACAGATATATAAACGTTCTCGGGTCATTGGCATCATCATACAACCGTTCACACCGTACGATTGGCACAACACCTAATGAAGTTTTAGAAAGAGGTGCGCTACCAGAGGTGAGAAGAAATGGAGCACCGCCACCACACTCTACACATTTCAAAATCAATGATTATGTAAGGCTATCATGTTCGGGAAATAAATTCGCGAAGGGATTTGAGCAAGGATGGACACGTGAGATTTTTAAAGTTAGTGTTATGAGACCTAAAGGCGAGATAATGATGTATTATCTTGAAGATTTGAATGGGGAAGAGATCGCTGGAGGCTTTTACCGCGAGGAGTTACAGAAAGTGACATTTAATTTAGGAAAAAGTGTATTTAAATTTGAAGAAATTTTAGGCAGCAAAGGTTCAGGAAAGAGAAAAATGTACCTGGTGAAATGGCTGGGTTACCCAGAAAGCTTCTACACCTATATAAAAGCTGCTGCAATAATGAAGCTTAATTTAGTATGCAACATGGCGCCTAGCCACTTCTATGTCACACTGCCGTCCTCTTCTTCTCTGTCTGTACATCCTAACAACACCCTGGCCAACTTTGTGACAGAACTCCACGGACCCATTGAATTGGAGCATGATTCGTATGAGGTGGGTTTATGTGAACTCCAGTTAGTCTCCAAATTTTTAACTCTTGAAAATGAGCAAATCATATTTCTGATCCTTAGAAGAATCGCTGTGTGCGAAAAATTAGGGATAACCTTAGACAATACTATGCGATCAGTCCTGTTCTGTAAGGAACAGTACTATAGCACAAATATTTCGCTATGAATCGGGCATTATGACACAGCCATGGACATGTGACGGGGTTAAACAAGAGTCTTGAAAAGTCGCACCTGACAAACGATTTACTTTTTGAGGTCGTAAACATAGACACGCCTGCATGCACATTGAAGTTAAAATCAACGCTTAGTAGAAATATTAAAGATAAAGAGCTGTTCACAATTGTGGCCGATGGCCGATATAGCGCAGCTTAATGAATCAATCGAGGATGGAGAAATTGGGTGAAAGCTGTCGACCTCCAGATATGTGCTATATTTACAGCAATATCATAGAGCACCAACTTGTTGGGGACACCCAGGCGCGCCTGCTGCGCATTGCACACATCCCCAACCATAGAGGGAAAAGTTTGAGCATTACATATGACAAGCCCCATTATGTGAATGTTACGACTAATCTATTAACCAACATCTCGACATATATAAGAATGATTGAGGGAAAAAATTTCCCATTCGGTGATGGGAACTTAACAGTGAAACTACACTTTCGCCGTTTATAATGACCCGAAAGCCATTCACAGTCTATCGAGGAGTGAGATACCTGCGTGGGAGTGGGCTTGGATCCATTTTTTTCATCAATACTACGCACTGCTGTCCCACTGTTGAAGAGGGGTGCTAGATACCTAGGGAGGAAGGCGTTACAAAGAGGTTTTAACGCGGCACAAGATATAATTAGTGGAACTAAGCCTAAAAAAGCTCTAAAAAACATTTAAAACGTACCAGGGACAAAATCATCAAAGATGCAAAGAGAAAAATGCGTGGTAGCGGAAAGAAAGAGCTGCCAGGAAGAAGGGGTTACCATCACGTGGCGCTAAACATAAAAGGAAATAAAAAAGAAGTGCTCTAAGCGTATGAAACCTATGGCTGATCATTTTTTTAACTGATATAAGCTGAGGAGACTACTCTCACGAATCATAGGCTGATTACTAGTTGTCGAGAGAGATGTCACTATTTCTGACTCGTTATGGCGCGTTTCATCCATTCGTGTAGTTCACAATGCTGTAAATCGGAACTGTCCCTCTTTGATATGCCCCCCACTCAGGTCTCTATTGAGCATAGCGACTTTATTACAATTAACCCATTAAACATAATTAGTTCGCCGAGTGCCACTATAGAATTCGTGATACCCAGCTCATGCCCTTACTTTTTGACCCGAGCTGCATGCACATTTACGCTAAACTGCATATAGCCCATTCTGATGGAACAGAATGCGATGATAGTTACTCAGCGTACCCTGAAACCAACTTTTTACACTCCATATTCAGCCAGTGTGAGGTGTATTTAAATCAGTTAACATCTCAGCAGGAACGGGGTATTATCACCTACGAGCCTATCTGGAAAATGTCCTCAACTTTTCAAAAGTAGCGAAGGACACCTTTTTAACCGCCGAGGGATATTACCATACTAAAGATGAAAGTGCAATAAAGGATAAATTTAAAAATTCTAAAAAAAAAGATATGCGAATGTTTTGGACGTCTTCATACATATTTCACGTTTCAGGAGAAACTGCTTATGAACGGGGTGGATATGAAGTTGAAGCTTACCCGCACGATTCCTGAGATCTGCATAAATCTGGGGTCTGATCAAGAAGAGGGCGTGAAACCCGTTGTGATTCACATAGTGGAGGCGTATTTGCGTATATGCCGAATGAAATTAAGTTCGCCAAAACAAATAAAGATTGAGAAAGACTTAATACACGCCACAGTAAAATACCCAATTAACAGGGTACAGATCAAACTATACACGGTGCCTGCAGTGTTGGCCTCGAAGCAACTAGAGAACGTGGCCCTTGGAGTTCTACTAAAAGGATATTAATTGGAATGCAGGACCAAAAGAGTGCCTTTAAATTCGAGAATTTCGGCCTTAAAAATATAACCCTATACGTAAATGGCATCGCTTTGGGAGGGACTATGACTGTTGATTACTCATCAGACGCTATGTTCCCTCTCTGCGCAAGAACTTATCGTAATCTGGCTCATAATACAGGTGCATGTGACGAGCTTGGGTTCGGTGTAACAGAAAAAATTTGTCGAAGAATTTAACATTTATTCATTTGATATTACGCCTGACTTGTCTGCTGGCGTAAATGCGCACTTAAGTCCACAACAGAGTGGAAACATCTCAGTCAGGTTGGAATTTGCCAAGCGTATAGACGCGCCTATAAGTGTGTTAGTTTACCTCGAATCACAGGCACTAATAGAAGTTGACCGTTTCAGGAACGTTGTCACAGACTTTTAAAATGGACGCGAATACACTCCAGAGAGTAATGAAAAGTGACCGTTTTACACCTCCAAATTTATCGGTGTGTTTTCGAAGAATGAAATATTGAAGTTGCAAACTACGAGAAAGTGGTACGGGATTATCGTTAACACCGACATGTGGGGGGGGGGGGGTGAGTGGATTCATTGGTTTGCAATCTATTTTAAAAATAGGGAAAGAATGTACTATTTTGACTCATTTGGCGCTCAGCCGTGGAATGATCCTGCTATAGTAAATTTAATCGAGCAGATACATGTACCTGAGATTGTATGGAACCCGTGTCGCCTTCAAGGATATTATAGTAACACGTGCGGGATGTACGCCCTCTCATATCTCATGCACATGTCACGTGGGAAGGGATATATAAATTTTTAAAAATTATTCGATTTGTGCAGCACTAAAATGAATGATAAAAATGTATGCAGACAGATAAAAAAAATGTTCCCATATGTTAGCACCCGCTGCATTGTACAAAGGTGTATATCTATATTGTGTAAAGGCCTATTTGTACCCGTTAAGACTTATTTAATGGACACTGGTTCCGCTTTGTACATGTTTTCTACTATTTAATAAATTAAATGAAAATACAATGTGTTTTGTTCTTAACCCCCCCAAAAAAATACTTACATTAGTTCCCCGATGACCTGACATTCGTTGGACCGGATGTGAGCCAATACCACGACCTGTGTTCAGATCGCTGGTTTGGTTGTGGGGTAAAGCAACCATATCACTTATTCCCATGTCATCTAAACGAAAAGTAGCTCTAACACGCTCAAGTTCTGCATCGGTCCTATAAAGTTAAGTAAAAATAAATTAGTTTAATCAAAGAGCTACAATAAGAGAAAATATCACGAATTTTAAAAATTATAATAAAAAAGTAGATATCCTGACAGTTTTCAAAAGTATGAGTGCTAAGACAACGTCTGCCGACACCGGGTCTCGAACCCGGGCCCGCAGACAATTCTTAATAGTTTTTAATATTTCTATTGTAAGTTTTTAATATTTCTAAAATCCTACTGGGGAGATGTCTTTAAATTATCGAGAAATGTATTATTAAAGCTCCACCATATGTGTATATATATATATATATATATATATATATATATATATATATATATATATGACGAAATAACCACAAAGGAAACAGAGAATAATCAATAGTAAGTGCGCTAATTTACAGCTCAATAGGAAGATTAGCTGGGTGTGCTAAGGCATCTCAGAGAATAATTAAAAGCAAGTACGCTAATTTACAGCTCAAAAGTAAGATTAGCTGGGTGTGCTATGCTCCCTCTTCTTGCAACGGGTCTCGAACCCGCAGACAATTCTTAATAGTTTTGGTAATTTTAAAATCCTACCTGTACAACTTTCTGTAAATTTTTAAATTATCAAGAAATGTGCGAATAAAACACCATATATATACATATATATACATATATATATATATATATATATATACAGGGCGTCCCAAAAAAATGTATACATATTTTAACAGCTGATAGCTCAATTGATGTTTCTTTCTTTCCAAGTTAAACCCATTAGAATTAATAATGGCAGTCAGACTAAGCTTTGAACAAAGGAAATTCATTCTAAAATGCTACTGGAAGTGTGAAAACGCAGTTGAAGTGCAAAGACAGTTTAGGAGGGAGTTTCAAACAGATCCACCAACGCGACTTACCATCACTCGAATTAGAGATAAGTTTGAAGCCGATGGAACTGTTCAGAATGTCCACAAGAAGCGTTCCGGAAGACCACGGACATCGACAAGCCCCACAAAGCAAGAAAGAGTACTGGAAACGTATCACCAAAGTCCAAGAAAATCTGTGCGGCAAGCGAGTCGTGAGGTAGGAATTTCAGAATCGTCTGTCCAACGCATTTTGAAGCGCTGTCAATGGAAAAGTTACATTCCAAGATTAGTCCATGCTATTAATGAATGATCCGGACCGAAGAGTGGAGTATTGCGAGTGGTACTTGGCACGATGTGGATGTGGATTGGACGAAGGGGTTTCGTAGAATACCCTCCGCGTTCACCAGACCTCACACCACTAGACTTTTTTTATGGGGATACTTAAAAGACAAAGTCTACGCTACAAAACCTGCAACAGTCGCTGAATTGAGAGCAGCCATTGAACGAGAATGCACACAAATACCAAACGAAATGTTTCGTGATGTTTGCGATTCCATTGCTTCGCGTTATCAGCAGTTCCTGGACCAGAACGGACGTCAGTTTGAAAACAGGCGTTGACAAAACAATTAAATAATGTCTGTAGATTCTATTACATTTTGAAAATGAAATGTATTTTAATAAACACTGCCTTTATAATTATTTAAAGTGTGTATACATTTTTTTGGGACGCCCTGTATATGCGCGAAATAACCACGAAGGAAACAGAGAATAATTAAAAATATTTTTCAAAACGCAATTATTGTGGCCTTTTTTAAGTTAACGCCGATTGAAACGTTATATATAGGCCGAGAATAAAGCACAAACTATTTTCAAATCACATTTATTATGGCACTTATAAGTTAACACTGAATGAGCCGCAGATTAACTACTTACATTTTAATATCGTCTTCACTGAACGGTTCTTGCAGTTCGTCACAATTTTCTGTAACAACTTGCGTAGATACAAGTTCATTCTGTTCCACCGCGTTGAAAAAGTGGAGCGCAGCTGATGGGTAGAAATCTTCATCTTCAAACAAATCGGGAGAATTGTAGAGCGATAACTGACTCATAGTGTATATTTGAAATGCACTAAGCGAAAAAAACATACGAACTGAGGCTCTGAGATGAACTGACCCTTTTTATAAAGGGGGCTTGTGACCAACCCACAACACACGATTCGCGAGCTTCCTATTGGCTATCAGTGAATTTTGGGCGGGGCTTGACGCGTAGGCCTGCATAGCGGCCAAACAGAGGTCCTGAGCTCCGCCCACAGTGGTGTCATTTGCTCCCCCGTGAAATCTGGGACGTGTCAGATATCCACATTCGTAGAGAGAGAGAGAAAATATTTGTTTTTTGTTTTTTGATCTTGTATTCGACCGAGAGAGAGAGGAGAGAGTTACAAGGAGTTACAAGGAAAAGAAGCACCTCAAAAGGCCTTGCGGCCCATACCGAGGAGGTACCAATGGCAACGGGTGCCAAGAAAAATTTTCTACACCCTCAAATAGTGTGCAAGATTTGGTCTAACCTTTTCTTGAACTGATCCACAGAGGAACTGTTCACAACTTCTGAAGGTAACCTGTTCCACGTGTCACAGATCTTATACGTAAAGTAATTCCCACACACACTAGTCCTAAACTGTTTCAAATCCAATTTCCAACCATTGTTGCGAGTTGGGTTATCATTTAAACTAAACATGCTTCTAAAATTGACATCTTTGAACCCGCGTCACGTAAGCGTCGATTGTAGCCCATATGCCTAACGGAAGGGATTAACTTTGTGGCATTCTTCAGCCGGTTTTCAATCCACCTACCTACTTCCCCACCAATACCCAGCGCGCACTTTGGCCATTAGCCGGCGGTGAGGTACCTTATCGAAAGCTTTCTCATCAATCGCCCTACTCTTATCATACTCACTCAACATGACGTGGAAAAACTCGAGCAAGTTGGTGAGACACGACCTATGCCGTCTAAACCCATGTTGGAGTCCCCAAGTAGCTTGTAGGAATCCAAATGGTCAACAATCCTACCCGCTATTATCCCCTCTAATTATTTACCTACAACTGAAGTGAAATGGTGTTATTTATAGAGGTTCCAAAGCCTGTCTTCCCACGCATGAGGTAGCAGTAGGGTCCTAATAGTAAGAGTAGAGAAAAAGACTTAATACTAAAAGTTCTCTTTTTTTTTTTTGCAGTCAGAGGAGAGCATCCTTAACCTAAGCTAAAAGGACAGAGTAGGATGGGAAGGGGTCCTTGTAACCCACGGGACAGGTTTGTACAACAGACTTCACCCGCCCTCCCGAAAGAGAGAGAACCTAAAGGAATTGGCAGCCAATTTCTCTAGAATCCCACGACTCGGGACCGGAGGGCTGTCACCAGTGATGTAGTCGAGACCACCAAGTCCGAGACTGAGACCGAGACCGAGACCTGATCCTGTGAGACCAAGATCGAGACCGAGATCAAAGGTTCGAGATCGAGATCTACCTTCCGAGATCGAGACCCTTAAAATTCGAGACCGAGATCGAGATCGAGACCAAGCTCATGCCCTTTCAATTTGTTTTACACTACTGTGGAAATTAGACTATGTTAAGTATATTAATAAACTAATAACTACTTTCTCAGATGTAATATGTTGAATGCAAAAAGTGTAGCCTATAAATTAACAAATGAATATATATATATACAGTATATACGTACTTTTTATTTATTTACTTCTTTTATATCTGTTACAGAAGGTTTAATGAACGTACCCACTACCCAGTTTGACTTGTGCATTTATTTAAAGCATGATAGGTGCTCATTACACTTAAGGAACATCAGCATGCTCAGAAGATCTGCTGAAGTTCGACTTCTGTGAGGCCTCATTATTATGCCTCCATGGCTAAATACACGCTCAATTGGAGCACTAGAGGCAGGCACTGTTAAAACAGTCATGGCAATATTGGCCAGCGATGGAAATTTATCCCTTTTCTGGTGCCAAAACTTTATTGGAGAGCAGTTGTCTAAAATATGAGATTCATCGATCTCTAAGAGGTACCGCCGCAACTGTTCCCTGCAGTTCAAAATCTTCCCAGTTTCAACGTTCTTCTGCTTGGACCGATAGCTTTGATATTTTGCCATTAGTCTCGGAACTTTGGTTTGACTCTGTTTTATTTCGTCATCGCTGCTGTGAGAATGAGCGGTCTCTCTGTATCTGCTCATTCTCCGTGCTTGAGTTTCCTGTGTAGCATTTTTCCAACACCATTTCTATGAAAAATAAATTGACATATCGGTACTATAAACAGAGGCATGACAATTAGCATAACGTCTAAATAATATATATATATATATATATATATATATAATATATATTTATATATATATATATATATGACATATATATATATATGACCCCCCCCCCCCCCCGCAAGACAAACGTGGCAACTCAAAACAGGGTGACTGATTAGTGAATACCTAGAGTCCCTTACTTTTACAAACTTTCATAAACATTCTGAATTGTATCTGTTCAACCAAGCCACCATCATGAGTATGCCAATAACATGTATTTTTCATTACGGTCTCGAGAGGTCTCGAGAGGTCTCGAAAGGTCTCGGGGAGAAAAACCGAGACCGCGTCTGTCGAGACCGAGATCGAGACCGAGATCTAAATAGCGGAGACCGAGATCGAGATCGAGATCTGCAAATTGGGTCTCGAGATCGGTCTCGAGACCGAGACCGATCTCGAGACCTACATCACTGGCTGTCACACCCCAAGTATAAAGTTTACAACACCCAGAAGGAACGTGCACAACCTTTATACCCCCTGCGGTAGAGAGAGAGAGAGAGAGAGAGAGAGAGAGAGAGAGAGAGAGAGAGAGAGAGAGAGAGAGAGGCAGCTGAGGATGGTATGTGAATCGGTTTATGGCTCTGAAATATAAAAGTGGAAGGTAATTACCCATGAAGAAAAACCATTAGGGCACGAAGTTCTTCAGCCCTTCGAGACATTTCCTCTCATCTGTAAAAGTATATTTTATCGCGGAATTCTTATACGATACAATAAATAAATGTAAAAAAATAATCAACGCCTCATCTTGTGACCTTTCAGAGGAAATTGAAGACACGTGTGGGTGAAAATAGAGCGAATTATGGTACCCCTCTAAATTAGCTTCGTAAAATTTAGTATGCCCTGCAAATTAAATCGTCTGGAACTGGAAATGGTTAAAAAAAAAATCACCTCATCAGGCAACTTTTCACAAAAACTCATTTAATTATCGCTATTTAAAACTCGACCTTCTCATGGCTCATATAATTAATGACCCGATGCTGAGTCATATAATTTAATGGTGCATGCCTTATCTGGAATCTTGGAAATCAGAGAAACGGCAATAAAGAATTAGATAAACAACATATATATATATATATATATATATGTGTGTGTGTGTTGCTTGTACCCTGTGGTGAATGGACGTGTTGTTTTGCTCTCTCTATTTAACACCCAAATTAGAAGGGAATAATCTACTCGGCGGTTTATTCTGTTTGCACCCGAAAGTGTATAAAGTATCAGTGAATCCGTGCATATAAATTATAAAGTGAATTTCATTAAAATAAAGAAAGTGCAATATAGTTTACATAATTTATCACCAATTTTAACGTATATATTCAAAACGAAATACGGTTGGCATTCGAGAAAGTTTGAAACAAAGCAGGAAAAAGGTCATAAAACACAAAGGTCAGAAAACCCTCGAAATACCCTCGACCATCGAAAGGAAAGAAACAGAAATAAAAAATAAAAATAAATAAAGAATTTGTGTGGGCTATTTCTTCTTAAGCTAATTAAGGAATATCATGGATATGGGTCAAAATTCTCACTTAATCTGTAATTTGTGCAATTTAGTAACAACGGAAAGCCTAGCGATTAGGTGTGATTTCTGCCAACGATTAAACGACTTTAACTGCATGAATTGGAATGATCGGGAAATAACTCTTGTCTCGAACGCGAAACAAGTCGTGGGGATCAAATTTCTATGTGGCGCATGTACACATACCGTAAATTCTTTCGCGGTCTTTAAAGAAATGGAGATAGCAGACTCGAAAGTTACAAAAAAGAATGAAATAATGGGGACGCATGTGTCCGAAATGGTCCCAACGAAAAACAGGGTGGATGAGAGAGAAGACGAAATAACGATTAACAGCATAATAACGAACAACAATTTAATAACAAATAACGATATAAACAATGTAATACGGAAGGAAGACATAGATGAAAGGAAAGAAATAAGTAAAAGTGTCGAAGTAGACAAACGGTCCAACGAGCGAAATGATAAAAAGATAATAACTAAAAACGTAGAAAATAAACAGCCAAAGAAAAATAATGATAATGCCAAAACTAAGAACTTGGTAAATAATAAGAAAGAAAGCAGAAGCGTAGAAAATATCGTATGCAAATACTACGCGAAAGGAAACTGCAGATATCGGGATGGGGAATGCATATATGCACATCCCACATTATGCAAAATGCATTACACAAGTGGATATTGCAAGTTTGATAAGAAATGCATGTTCGACCATCTTACGGTCTGCAACACTTATGAAAGATATGGGAGTTGCAAATACGAAAAAAAATGCCGATACCACCACCCTCAAAGGAACGTACCGAGGGAACAGAAAAAACGAACATCAAAGAAGAGTGGAAATTTTTTAGACGCAGCCAACACATTTCAGCTGCTAAATACTCTCCAGCAATTACAAAACCAGCTGACAAATATAAATATAGAAATCCGAGAGCCGGACAGAAGGTACGAACAAAGACACTTCATGCGTTATCGGGACAACAGGTACCGACAAAGATAAAAAGAGGAAAATTCTCGGAGGACCACAAGGCAACGAAACCGGCACCCCCATCGGAAAACAAAGCGGAACCACCTGTATGCGAAAAAGAAAGAGAAAAAATAAAAATAATCCTAGCCAACATACAGGGCCTTAAATCAAACCAGTCCACGAACAAAGTTGCATACCTGAAAGGACTCATGCAAGAAGCCGGAGCAGACTTTGCATGCCTCACGGAAACTCATCAAAAGGACTGCCAGGCGAACTGTGAAAATTGTGAGTCCTGTATTGACAAAAAAAAATACAAATTGACAACTATAACATCCTCCGAGCCGACAGAACAGTGAGACGTAAAGGAGGATGTGCTATTTACACACGCGAAAGGCACATAGCAGAAATGGTTATAAGTACCTCAAACAACTACGTAGAATGTGTAGCAGCAAAAATTGAAAAATTAAATATGGTACTAATTGTAATGTACAGACCCCCAAACACGCCAACCTCAAAATTTTCAGATTCCATTACAGAGGTAAGAAACTTAGTAAAAGATCTACACTCTCCAACCCCAAATATTTTTCTCTGTGGTGATTTTAATTTCCCATTCTTGAAATATAAAAGGATAGGAAAAAATATATGTATCCACCAGGAGGGGGGCACACGAGAAGACCAGGAGCAGGTAAAAATGCTACTAGCTTTAGCTGATGAATTTATGTTAACGCAAGAAATAACAGAAAACACAAGAAAAAACAACTGCCTAGATTTGGTATTCACAAACAACAGTAATCTAATTGATAATGTAGAAATCTCCCCAACTATGATCAGACCACAATATCATTGAAATAACAACTAATATAAAGGCAACAGGAAAGGAAAGAACACGCAGAACAGAACGAAGCAAATTCGAAATTTTTAATTTTCACTCCAAAGCTATAAACTGGGAAGATGTGACATCCAGCATGGAAGTAATAGATTGGAAAACCATTTTCGAGGCCAAGACAACGGAAGAGATGCTAATGACGTTAGAGGAGAAGACGTTAGAAATTGTGGAAAAACATGCCCCAAAGATACAACAAAGAGGAAAGAGAAGCAAGTTCGAAAGACAAAAGAGGGCATTGTTCCGAAAGAGAAAAAGAGTGACTGCAAAATTAAGTAATTGTAAAGATAGCAACATCAGAAAAATATTAAATGATAAACTACAAAGTATCGATGTCGTCATACAGGAACAAATCGAGAAGCATACAGAAAAAGAAGATGACGCTATAGAAGCGATAAAGGTTAACTCAAAGTACTTCTATAATTTCGCAAAAAGAAAGTCGAAAAACCAAGCGACTATCGGACCTTTAAAAAATGAGAACAGTGATTTATCTGATGATCTAACAGAAGTATCTGAAATATTAAAAGCTCAGTATGAATCATCTTTCAGTATCCCAAAAACTGACAAATTGATTTGCGATAGAAACGCGTTCTTTGAAGAAGAACCACAAGGGGAAAGTATAACGGATTTCGACTTTACGACGGATGATATTACACAAGCCATAGGGAAACTAAAAACACACTCAGCCGCAGGACCGGATAAATGGAATGCCACACTGATCAAAAACTGCAAGAATGCAATCGCTGAGCCCCTATACTGGATATGGAGACGATCATTAGACACGGGAGAAATACCGGGCATCCTGAAGAGCGCGAACATAGTCCCAATATATAAAGGAGGAGATCGATCCCAGGCCAAAAACTATAGGCCAGTGTCGCTTACATCTCATCTCACTAAAATATTTGAATGAATAGTTAGACAGAAAATCTATGACTTTTTGGAAACTCATAAAAAATTCAATGATAACCAACACGGGTTTCGATCAGGCAGATCATGCCTATCACAACTAATGGAACACTACAACAACATTAATGATTCACTTGAAAGTAATGAAAACTATGATGTACTATACACAGACTTTGCTAAAGCGTTCGACAAGTGTGACCACGGAATCATAATACATAAACTGAAATATATGGGAATAACAGGAAAAGTAGGGAAATGGATATATAATTTCCTTAGTGAGCGGAGGCAAGTCGTTACAGTACAAGCAGTATCTTCATCAGAATCAGAGGTCCTCAGCTCGGTACCACAAGGAACAGTATTAGCTCCACTACTCTTCATAATCATGCTAACTGATATTGAGAACCTTTAAACGAAGGGATAGGAATGTAATGATTCCTCTACTGAAAACCCTGATCATACCCAAATTAGAATACTGCTCGGTCCTAACTTCCCCATATAAAAAAGAAGACATTAGACAGCAGGAGGGGATCGAAAAAAGCTTCACAGCCAAGATCAATGGGTGCAAAGAACTAAATTACTGGGAAAGGTTACGAGAACTAGACCTATATTCACTGGAAAGGAGAAGAGAGAGATACACCATTATTTACACTTGGAAAATAATGGAGAAACTAGTCCCTAATCTTACTCTGAATCCCATAACTCCCCAAACAACGATGGAAAGTAGAAGCGGTAGACTGTGTCGTATTCCCAAATTGAAGGCGAGACAGGGAACATCCTTAACCCTGAAAGAAAATAGTTTTGTAGTGAGAGGGCCAAAACTGTTTAATCAGTTGCCCAAAGACCTAAGAAACACGAAGGGAGTTGCAGTGGAAATCTTCAAAAGAAGACTAGACGCCTGGCTCAGAACAATCCCCGATGAGCCGGGCGTACCTGGCTATGTGAGGTGGAGAGCGCAAGAATCCAACTCACTACTTCACCAGGCCAACTCGAGAGGAGGGGGGACAAGCTTGACCTTCGCGAAATGAGAAATCATCGCGCGGAACCTTTGTAAGGTTAAGGTAAGGTTATATATATATATATATATATATATATATATATATTAGGGTGTGTTTCTGGTATATGGTGAAAAATGCGAAATGAAAATGCAAGGGAGCGGAACCCTTTATTTTGTGAGGATACATGAGAAAACAGAACAGGCAAAATTTCTTTGTAATCCAACAACATTTAGAGGTTGCCCACAGCTGATAGGTATTTTCAATTTATAGGGCAATGAAAATTTTAATTCTCAGTTTAAATGATAAATTGCATCTCCAATATACATCTCCAATAAGTATTCAGAACAAATATATCGTGTGAGTATATTCAATAAATTCATAATTAACGATTGAAGTACATGACAATGACACCTCGAGTGTTGGCGTTCATTTTTTCATCAAAGTGGCTTTGGAGGCTGTCGGCAAGACTTTACGATGTTCTTCGACGATTTGAATCATGAACTGCATCTGCTCTTCGTTCCGAGTCCTTCCAGCCTTCGTGAATTCTTGAATCAATGCTATGCCTCGCTCTGCTGCATCATTCACTACATTTAAGGAATCCACCCTGATCTTTGCTGAACCAAAGCTGGTGTTGTTTTCCCAGTTTGATGGATCCTCTTGCAGGAAATCGACCGGAAGATCTAGAAGGGTGAACAGATTGTACGTATTGGAAGAGCAAAAGTCTGCCAGGGTCTTTCCTCTTGGATCTGGAATCCAGACTCGTCGGGGGGGAGCTTCTGACCCTTCAACGGAATTCATATTCTCTACCATTTTCCGCTTCTCATCATCATCGACTGCAGGATCGAATAGTGCAAGGCCCACGTTTACCTCATTGAGGTACCAGAGATGCCAATTAAAACTCTTGTACCCAGCGGCGTTGGTGTTTTGCAACTTTTGAATGAGGGCTAAGTCGCTTCGTGGAGCGCTTGCTGCTTCTCTTGCTGAAAACCACGGAAGGACGTAATCTTGAGCAACGAAGAGACAGAAGTCCCGCAACCCAGAAATCAGGCGGTCACTGCTACTTGCTCCACGAGATGTTGAAGGACATTGGTTCATGTGCATCGTGAACTGGTATCTGAACATCCAAATCTTGAAAGAGTAAATTCCACGCGCCATCCACCGTGCTCGGTGCAAAGCCCCTGGAGCCATGAACACAGGACTCCGACGTCCGTGAGGTACTCCTCCCAAGAAAATGACTACAAGTTCAAGAAGCTCTTTGTAGTCATCTCTGGGATGCTTCACTTTCAGAAGGTCATTTGCTTCATGAATCATCTTCTCGGCCCAGGGACTGATCACTGCAGCCGTGTCCTCTTCGTCCGCGGCAGTGGAGTATTCATTCAATTTCAGTTGCGGCCAAACATTACGGAAGCTCTGGAAAATCGTAATCTCAGGTCCTTTGGAAAGGTCTCCAACAAGGAAAGAAAATACTGCTTCAAGCAGCAGTTCCAGCACGTGATGTTGACACGCAAAGTAAATCATTTCACGCCCGAGAGCCTGCTCTACTCGCACACACACTCCTCCATGGATGCCGGTGTTGGTGGCTGTCGTGTCAAAGCAAAGAGCTTTGATCTTCTGGCCAAGATCCCAGTTTTCGATGGTTTCGATGATGACGATTGCTGTCCTTTCTGCCTTGGAGTCTGAGAGTTTGGGGATGGCTAGAATCTTGCTCATCCCATCCCCGGTAACTAAGATGGCTAAACGGTCGATTTTGTCTCTTCCCATTAAGTCTGCCATAAGTTTTCCATCCCAGTGAAGAACAAGAGGGCATTCAGGCTTGTAGGAAGCTCTCACCTCTGCTTCGTGGGCTGATCTGTACCTGGATCTGCTGGCCCGAATAGCACTTGGACTGAGGCACATCTCATTTATGTCCTGACCCATTTGCATGCCAAAGGGGATGAGAACACGAGCAGCTGCCCTGTCGCTCATCCGCGTGCGGTCCAATGCCGCAGCGACCTCCGAACTGATTGCCGTCATCCCACGGCGATGTTTTGGAGCCGACGATGTAACTGGCTTTCTTTCGGGACTTGTTTCCTCACTTGATGACGCTGACGATGAGGTTTCCATAACAACGGTAGCAGAGATTTCTTCCATTTCCTGCACATGCCTGTCTTTCCGCTTCAATTCCTGAGCAGTTCTTTCTTGGGCCCTTGCGACTTTTTTGGCAATCTTCTTGTCGACATTTCCAATCCTTCCTCTCCGACCCTCCTCCCTTTGAGCAAGCAGGAAGTCCTTGTCCTCCTGAATTTTGATAAGATTTAGGGCATTTTGGTGACCAATGTCGAAAAGGTTGTTCAAGCTTGACCTGAACGCAGCCTGGTTGTCCAAATTGGTCTTCGTTTTCCGCGAAATTCTCTTCTTCAAACCCTGCCATTCGTCATGCAATTTCCGGACGTGCTTCTTGACGTCGTGCGGATGTTTCGTCGGTAAACCTTCTGTCACCCAGGTTTCAATGATGGCTTGTGATGTCGAGGACACACTCTCAGCTAAGGATTTCTTCTCTTCATTGTGGAGATGGAAAAGGTACTTCAATACATCACCTCTTGAAGGTAATTGCTGACCGGCAATAGTAGGACTTGATGACCCCACAAGCCAGATTGATTTCTTCGATCTTGTACATGCCGCCATCGTTCACCAGTTATCTGTGAATAAGACAAAACAGTGAAATTGGTAAGTTAATTTAACCCATTCATGGATAAAGTACCTCAGGAAAATGTGTAGAAATAAGCCACCCTCTTTGTAACCGTAATCTGTGTTCAAACAATGATTGGCTGATAACCCATGAACACAATATGTATTAAAATTATAATTTTGCGAAATCATGCATACATAACCATTTACAGTATATCCAATCTATATATAAATTTAAAATAATCTACGGTACACTACACTATTTCACTCAGACGATGCGAAAAAAGATGATTGCAATACGCTGAAGCAGAGACCGTCCAAAATTTTATACGCATAAAAATTAAACCTTATAACTATTTTTGGAAACAAAAATATTGCCGGTAAAACAAGTCATTATACTTACAAACAATTCATAATACCATCCATTACAATGCTAAGTAAAAAAACGTTTGAAATATGAATTATTTAAATAACACTTACCGTTATGAGAACTGTGATGCTTCTTGGCCACCATTACGTAAATGCATGAAAGACGTGAGTAATTAAGAGAAAACGATTTAGAATTAAAGAAAATTCATTTGTTGGTCTACTGAAGTAAAGAAATATGGATTATCAGAACGCAATTGACAAATGCAATTTCTAATTTTGGGGACGCTGTGTATCAATGGGTTAATAAACACTAGAAGTGACTTAAAAAGGGCGCATAAATAAATGAGCATATGGGTAAAACTTTGGGGTCTTTGGGCAACCTCTAAATATTTGATGATTTTCCAAAAAAATCATGTGCTTTATTTGCTCCCGGAACCTCATCATTTGCGGGGTTCCGTGACCCGAAATTCACACTTTCAGTTTTTAAAAGCACCCTAATATATATATATATATATATATATATATATATATATATATATATATATATATATATATATATATATATATATATATATATAGAGAATTTCAGAATGGAAGTGAGAGGGTATTTATAGCCTCACCCACAGCAATGGAATTAGTGGAGCACGAAGTCCATACATTTCTCGTATTAAATTTTTTTGTTGTAGAAAAACAAGAAAAACTCTAAATATCAGATGTTTCAAAATTTTATTTTTAAATGTGAACAAAGTTAAATATAACTGTATATATATATATATGAAGGAATTAGCGGATTTTACATTGATATAAAATAATTTTTAAAAATAATTATCAGAAATGGGAGAGGTTGAGTTGATGCAATTTGACGTGATTGTTAATTATAAATTTTGCACACACCTCTTGTACTAATTTTTATAGTTTTCAGAATTTTTTTAGATGAACTTTTTTCCGGAACTGTACGTATTTAGGCTTTCTTTGGTTAACCCTTCGATTGCTTCCGCCCGAATTGTTCATTCTGACGAATGTCAATCTTTTCACCCCACCCTAGACCTACTTTTTAACGGGGATGTGTATATATATATTATATATATATATGTAACAGAGAGCGCGCGCGCGCGCGCGAGAGAGAGAGAGAGAGAGAGAGAGAGAGAGAGAGAGAGAGAGAGATGGAGAGAGAGCGAGAGGGAGAGAAGGGGAGAGAGCGAGAGCGAGAGGGAGACTGGTTATCCATTTATCTACCATTCTTGAAAGGATGTTTACACTCCACCTTAGACCTACAGTTTAACACGGATCATTAGGTTACCCTGGCTACCAACCGTGGAAGGACGAGCTGCCACCGGGTCTCGAATCCGACGCATATAATCGTGTGTGCGTAATATTTTATGGGGGTATAGACGGATGTGTACGTGCCAAAACGAAGTATACACTGTGCCAACTGGCTGATAATGCCTGGAGGCACTGGCTGATTAAGCCGACTGGCTGATTAGGGACATATAAGAAAACGTCCGCTCGGCTGAAGTCTTAATATGCGCTTGGCTCCTGTCAAGCGAACACCTCTCTTCCTCTCTCTCCTTCTCCTCTCTCTTTCTCTTGTGGGATAACTCTGCCTCCAAGTTGCATAACCCTTGTTACTCTTGCAACAACTCCCCCCTTGGGGTTTGGCACTGGCACTGGTGCCAAGGGGGGGGGTTGGCACTCTTCCAACATTGATCAACATTTTCAATTGCATTGCACTCTCTCCTTTTGCGCCCAAACTACTTATATATATATATATATATATATAAATTAGGGTGATTCAAAAGTACCGATTGTTAGATTTTTTCCGGGCGACCCTCTAATTACACTGGGGAACAAATTTTATCTTTTTTTTGTTTCTTGGACGTGAACAGGTCGGTCTTATAGGATTGTTTCCGCTGATTCCGAATATAGCCGTAGAATTTCTCTATCACTCAAGGTTACTGAGAAATTTGTATTTTAATATTTATTCAAAAAGTGTATCGAAGTTAGTAAAAATACTTCATAAAAATTATATTAGTGGCAGATTGGCATTTAAAATATTCTTCTTAAAACTTCTTTGTCACTGATTTTCTCTTGTAGTTTTCATTAGGAGCTTCTCGCATCAATGTCCAGCAGTAATCAGCTAACATTGCCGGATCCCACCTCACTTGGTAGCGTTTCTCCATAGTAGCTATATCTTGGTGGAACCTTTCTCCATGCTCATCGCTTACGTCGCCGAGGTTTTCAGGGAAGAAATCTAAATGGGAGTGCAAGAAATGGATTTTTAGTGACATATTACATCCCAATAACCTATATGCTTCAATCATGTCCTGCACTATTTTTTCATTGTTAGAGGCTTTGATGTTCCCTAGAAAATTTGTGACAACATTCTTCATGGCCTCCCATGCCACTTTTTCTTTTCCTCTCAAGGCATCATCAAACTTTTGATCTTTCATGAGCTCTCTGATTTGGGGACCAACAAAGATCCCTTCTTTTATCTTTGCATCGCTAAGTCGTGAAAACTTTTTCTTCAAATATTTGAATGCCTCATCTTCCTTGTTCATTGCTTTGACAAAATTTTTCATGATGCCAAGTTTGATGTGAAGTGGCGGTAAGTATATTTTCTTGGGGTCAACTAAGGGTTCATGAGACACATTCTTCAGTCCTGGGATACATTTTTGACGAAGTGGCCAATCCTTTACAAAAAATGCGAATCTCTGGCTCTGCTGTCCCATTCACAAAGGAAGCAGCAGAACTTCGTATAACCGAGCTGCATTCCCAGAAGAAGCGCGACGACTTTTAAATCCCCACATATATACCAACGAAACTGGTCATAATTAATCTGCTGAAGGATGAGTTTCATATTTTCGTAAGATTCCTTCATGTGGACAGCGTGCCCTACAGGAATGGAAGGGTATTTATTTCCATTGTGAAGTAGTACAACCTTGAGGCTTAGCTTCGAAGAGTCAATAAATAAACGCCAATCTTCAGATTTGTGCTCATGACCGAGAGCTAACAGCAGTCCATTTACATTATTACAGTAGCATAAACCACCTGACGAGGAGAAATACTGCATCAGATCTTTTTGGCGAGTGCGGAACGCCGATATGCTTGTATCTTTTGCCAGCAAATTCCATTCACGTAACCTGGAGCCCAATAATTCCGCTTTCTTTTTCGGAAGGTCCAAATCTCTCACGAGATCATTCAGCATAACCTGCGTTATCATACGTGGTTTATTTGATTCAGGTTGCTGAAAGTCTGTATCTTTAGTGTCATCAATTTCCATTGGTTCAACTCAGACTCTTCATCCAGTGTCCATAACTTTGGGGGAGTTGGAATTGGGTTATCATCGTCATGTAGTACTGGTCTCATGGCAGATGCAAGATTTGGGTATTGAATTTTATGTTTATTTTTGGCAGAGAATCCTGAAACGTTAGTCATACAAAAATAGCAATCCGTTAGGTGATCCTTGGGCTCTCTCCAAATCATTGGTATGGTAAATGGCATAGATTTGCGGGTACCTTTAATCCAACCCCTAAGAGTGACGGCACAGGAAATGCATGAGATATGAGGTGCCCAGGATTTGTCTTGGTCGCCTACCTTACATCCAAAATAAAGTTCGTAAGCCTTCTTCACGAGTGGGGTCATCGTCTTCCTCTGTGCCATTATGGTCAGTTCTCCACATACGTAGCAAAATGTATCTCTGGGATTAATACAGTTTCGATTCATGCTGGCGGAAAATTATTGAAATCACGGAAAACTTTTTGAAATGAAAAACCAATTTTTTCTACTTGAAAATTTTTAAAATTTGAGCAAAACTTGAAAAAAATTTCTTTCTTTTTATTAAAAATATGTTTAAATAGCTATATTTTTTAAATGCAAAAAATACTATTAAATATAGTTAACCTGGAAAAAAAAGAAAGTAAAATTAAATTAGTACACTTAATTTTAACTAATATTTTGGGAAAACTGAGTAAATGGAAATATTATTTTCTCGAAAACTATGGGTGATAGAAAAATTCTGAAACCATATTTGGAATCAGCATCAAACGTTCTATAAGAAACACCAAATAGTTTTCAAGAAACGAAAATGTTGTTCCCTAGTGTTATGTTTAATTTGGTAAAAACGTAATGTATACAAAATTTCAGGTGATTCTAATGTATTTTAGGGGTTGCTACCGTAATCTAAACTATTACTTTTCTGTTTACTTTCAGGAAATTGAGTTTTGAACTGTGGCGTTTTTCTTATAATATCTGTTCCGTGTGATAAGTGTGTTAATGCACATAGAGCTAACAGTGCTGAGTAAACACAACACTCTTGTAACCATTTACACTCTGTTGTGACCGAATATTGAGGGCAACCGGCACTTGTACACTGTACTCTCTGTACAGCTATAATTCAGTAGTCGTCTGACTGTCGTGAGTGTAAGAAGTTCTGATGTCGACTCTCGTCATGGAACCCCCGCCATCTTCTAGCAGGGGTACTGCTATGCACACAAGAAAAGATACTAATGTTTGGCTTATTGGACAACCATCAGATACACTTAAAACAACAGTTCTTCCATCAAAACGAGAAACTATGGCTTTGTTTATGGCTTACAGAAACAAAAACAAACAATTCGAGAAGCCTGCTTGTCTACTGCAAATGATGTTCTGGCAGTATGGGGAGGAGCACGAATTCCAACTAGAAAGAAGTCGCACGTTGTTGACAAAATTGAGAAACTGTTCAAAGAATGGCAAGGATTAAAGAAAAATAAAGAGAATAAGGCGAAACAATCAAAAAATCTATTAGATAAGCAAACCAAATGGAACCAAGAATTAGATAGCCTGTTTAATATAGCACATGCAGATGCTATGAAGCTAATTGACATTGAAGAAAATAAGCTATTTCTAAAACTCCAGCGAGAACAGGGGCGAAAAGGAAAAATGGTTGGGATTGATAAAGAGTTTGCAAAGAAAGAAAAGTATGCTAAGAAAAAGGAAGAACAATTAAACATAAGAAAAGCAAGAGAAATGTCGAGATTTGAAGAAACTGTAGTTCTCAGTGACTCAACTAGCAGTTCTGGTGCTGAAAGACAAAATACAACATCTGATGAAGAGTTTACGGTTGATCCTAGTGAACCATCCACCTCAAAACAGACTGTACGAAAGAAACAAAGATTGCTTGATGATACATTGCTTGCAGCCCTTGATGTAACAAAAATGAGCAATAGAAGTGCATCATTAGTGATGATATCAACGATTGAAGGTTTTGGAAAAAATGCAGAAGAATTCAATGTCAGTTATTCATCTATAAGAAGAGCAAGAGAAAAATTTCAGAAAAAATTTGGAGAAAATTTAAAGAAAGAGTTTAAAGCTGATGTTCCTTTAACCATTCATTGGGACGGAAAACTAATAGAAGACATAACAGGACGAGAAGTTGTTGAACCATCCACCTCAAAACAGACTGTACGAAAGAAACAAAGATTGCTTGATGATACATTGCTTGCAGCCCTTGATGTAACAAAAATGAGCAATAGAAGTGCATCATTAGTGATGATATCAACGATTGAAGGTTTTGGAAAAAATGCAGAAGAATTCAATGTCAGTTATTCATCTATAAGAAGAGCAAGAGAAAAATTTCGGAAAAAATTTGGAGAAAATTTAAAGAAAGAGTTTAAAGCTGATGTTCCTTTAACCATTCATTGGGACGGAAAACTAATAGAAGACATAACAGGACGAGAAGTTGTTGAACGACTCCCTATACTGACTTCAGGAGATGGCATTGATCAACTTCTTGGTGTTCCAAAAATCACTGCAAGCACAGGAGAATTAACTGCAAATGCCGTCCACCAAGCTTGTTTGGAGTGGGATATCTCAGACAAAATAAAATGCATATGTTTTGACACCACAGCATTGAATACAGGTCGTAGAAATGGTGCCTGTCTTCTTCTAGAACAGAAAATGAACAAACGTATGCTGTGGCTGGCCTGCAGACATCACATACTAGAAATAGTGTTAGAAGCTGTTGTTTCGCATTCATTGCCTGCATCATCAGGACCTGATATTGCAATTTTCAAACGATTTAGAATGAAATGGTCAAAATTAGACACAAAAAACTACAGAACAGCATTAGATGATCCAAATACCATACCCAGTATTACTGATATAAAAGCAGAAGTGATTGAGTTTGCTACCACTCAACTTGAAGAACATCAACCTCGTGACGATTACAGAGAATTGCTGGAACTGACAATCATTTTCCTTGGTGGAGTACCAAAGAGAGGAGTTTCATTCAGAAGACCAGCTGGCGTTCACCGAGCAAGATGGATGGCAAAAGTCATTATGCCATGAAAATTTGGTTGTTTAAAACACAATTAAATTAACACCCAGAGAAGAAAAAGGCCTTAGAGATATCTGCCTCTTTGCTGTACACATATATGTTAAATCCTGGTTTACAGCGTCAGTTTCAGTTCTCGCTCCTCGTCTCGATTTAGAGATGTTGAAGAAACTGCAACTGTACAAACTAAAAGATGAACGCATTGCAACTGTTGCCCTGAAGAAAATGATGAATAATTTATGGTATCTTTCATAGGAGTTAATAGCATTTGCTTTCTTTGATGATGGCATGCTACACCAAACTAAAAACCGAATGAAGCAAGCATTGTAAAACGGCGCCGAACCAAATCCAGAGAAAGAAGCGGTTATTGACCCTGAAGTTATTGAAAACAGAGAACTGGAAGACTTTGTTTGTGCAAATACAAAATAATTTTTTAATAGACTTGGTTTACCATCAACGTTTCTTAATAAGAACTCTGAAGAGTGGAATGAAGATGACTGCTACAACAACGTAAAACAAGTCATAAGAAAAATTCAAGTTGTTAATGACAATGCAGAAAGAGGAGTTAGATTAGTCGAAGAATACAACAAACTAATCACAAATGATGAAGAACAGAAACAGTATCTCCTCCAAGTGGTAAAGAAATATAGAGCTGCTCTTCCAAATAAAAACAAGAAGACAATATCATCATTAAGAAATTAACAGTGAAATATAATGAACAAAAGGTTATTATTATTATGGAAGTCTTATTATTATTACAGAAGAACTCTCAATTTGAAAATGTAAAATGTATGTAGAGTGGTTATGATAGGCCTACCGGGGAACTTCCACTTAAAAAAAAGGGTAACGCGCCGTATGCTTTACCTCAAGGGTGGTGTGGAAACAGCATATATTTCTTATTTTGTGTCTGATTTTCAACGTATGGTAGCGACCCCTACAAATTATTTTTTTTAATTCAAAATTTGCATGCATTACTTTTTTACCAAATTAAACATAATCAGAGGGTGACCCGAAAAAAAATTAAAAATTTTTTTTTCGGTCAATTTTTTAATCACCCTAAATTTTATATATATATATATATATATATATTATATATATATATATTATATATACAAACTCAGAATGGTTCCCTGAGAACATTATATGTTAAACACAGACCGTGCATGGAACAAGGAACTCTTCTGGGAAAATTAAATCCACTATAGTGGATTTAATTTTCCCAGAAGAGTTCCTTGTTCCATGCACGGTCTGTGTTTAACATATATATATATATATATATATATATATATAAATTAGGGTGGTCTATAACTATGTAGGGGAAATGTTTTTTTAATATTTCCTAGCTCCCACCCACTGAAGTTGTGAGGTTCTGTGAGAAAATGTTGCGGGTAAATTTTCGTTTCGATCAGTTCATATTTAGGGGTCGCTCACAAGTTTCAAAATTTATCCTTCTATCATTGTAATAGGTATTATACGGTAGGCACTACAGCTCCACCGCCTCTGGATCCTCCCCAATAGGGCGGATCGAAAATGAGGTTTTTAAACTTTTTTTCGAAATTCAAATATGGCTAGTGCGGAAAATATGTGGGTGCTATAGATAATGACTGTGCATAAATATTAGTCCTGCGAAATTATATCTTCAGGTGCCACAAAGCCGTCGAAAAAAGTGAAATATAATGATTTTCTTATATTCTGCATTAGTACAATAACTGAAACTTACTTGTTATTATTATATATTAAGTGTTCCAATTACCAAAATAGTTACTGAATTACGCAGCTCTTAGTTTATTTAGATCAATGTTCTTTTGATTAATGATCTAAATAATCCAGAACTCACCACGAGGAGGTGGCTGCGTGTCGAGCTCCACCCATGCCCTCCCAACCACCCATCCTTGCGCATGTTTTTTCTATTAACGTTTTATTTAAACTTTATATTCAGCTTTACTTTCGAATGATGGCATTTTTTTACGTGACTGAAGTGTTGATCTTATGAAGCCATCTCGCGCGTTCAATCCAAATACTTTTGATGATGCTTCAGTCACTAATTTACCATTCTTTCTACTACTTGTGTATGACAAGGGAATTTCTCGAATGGAGGGTACTCTTGTTTTCTATGAATTCTTCAATCTCATTTTCTGTCAGGTGTCTTGTCACAGGTGGTTCAGTGACAATGCATTTTTGCCAATTAATTAAATCAGTATAATCAGTAGCTTCAAATTGAATAACAGGTACTGTGAAACGCCTCACAACTTTTTCCTTGTTTGTTTGCCTTGCTTTCTTTATTCGCCTCCACGCTAATTCTCTTATGGCGCTGCGGTCATCATGAATCATTGATGCTAGAATATTTTCTGGATTTGCAAATAATGCATTTCTTTGTATGACAGGGTTTACAATATCCTTTACTTCGTCATTCAGTGTTCTTGTTAGTTCAATAGTTTTGAAAACATGTTTTGAGCCATTGACAAAAGACGTACTTTGCTTAATAGAAAACCACATTGGGATGTAGACCTTCATTATAAAAGAAGCAATGTTCATGAGGTTCTCAGATGGACTTACAGTTGAAACGTATAGACGAAGCAAACGATTTGCTGTAGTCAGCCATCGTGAATGTGCCATTTTGCCTGGACTACGATGAGCAAGATCTGGAGAGAGCATATCCCTTTGTTATGGCCTGATGAATATCAATTAGATATTTTTGGTCGGTGCTAAGATCTTCACAGTCTACAGTTGGTTCCTCAGCATCAATCCTTTCAAACTCGACAATAGGAAGACTCTCACAGTTCTCTAATTCCCTGCCAATAGGACCGGTGAATCCGCGGGGGCCAGATGTTTTTCCATCCAGCTTTGCAACTAAATGGCGTAATGGCAATTCATTGGCATGGAGCTGGCACACTAAATGTTGAACTGGCTTCTTCAGCTTCAATTCTATAAGCCTTATAACGCCTCCCTTTTCTCCAGTGTTGACTGCTGCACCATCGCATCCAATGGCAACAAGGTTTTCCAGGTTCATGTCATTATTTCCAATATACTCAAACATTCCTTTACATATTTCTTCAGCTGATCCAGAATTCACAGAATAATGGCCCAAATAATCTGAACCAGGTTCTCTCACTAAAGTGATATGTTCTTCTGTTACCTTCTTCTGATATACTTTGGACTCTTTTTTTTCTTGGAAGAGTGTAGAATCTTTTCGACCATCAAAATAGATTCCTCTGATTGGGACCTGATTTTGATCTTTCATAATTTCTGATCTCTTCTTTTGTCTTTCTCTTCTGATTTTACTCCTATCCACTACTTCAGATGTATTGTCAATAGAAACTTCTCCAATATCTTGCAATACTGCACTAACAATGAATGCTGCAGCTCGATCTGAAACTGCAGTCCTGTCACAAGCAGTAGCCACTGAAGGTAGATTTGTAGTTTTCCTTTTCTTGAATAATTGTTCTTCAGGTTGTTCGAGCTTTCTCTTCGAGCTAACTGGCTCTGGAAATGTATCGTCTGATATTTCGCCAGATTCACTTTCACTATTTGATGTCGATGATGATAATTCAACATTTGTATCCTGCAATTTCTCCTGTGAAGATTCTTTGGTGAGCCTCACAGCTTCTTTTTGCTTTCTTAGCAACGTAGATGCTTTTTTCTTTGAGAGTGTAATATCTACTCTATCAATAAACAGTTTTCTTTCACTCCTTTGATCTAAGAGGAACGTCACTTCTTCCTTTGGAACCGTTTTTTCTTTGGGACAAGAACATTATGTTAGTACTTTGCACTTGCACGCTGCAATGTCAAAAAGTTTCGTGTGTGCTTCTTTTTTGAACATATCAATCTTTGCTTTGTAAGCTTCAGAATTTTTTCTGCTTTGGTATGGCTTCATAATGACACGATACTTTTCGTGGTAGCTTCTGAACATTGTTTCAATTCGCCTGTCTGACAGAATTGGGACGGAAGCACTTTCCCAAATTGTTTTCAATTTATCAACAACTTGTTCTAATATTTGAGATATTGAAGGATCTTTATTAGTATTCTGTTTCAAATCGTTTCTTACAAACAAGTAATATTTAAAAACTCCTTGTAGGAAGATTTCTGTGCCACAAATCTTCCCCCATACCAAACATGGGGCACTCAGTTGAGGCCCTGGTTGATTTTGCACAAACTCGAGACATTTTGAAAGTATACAAATCTGAAAAAGAAAGAGCTAATATCAATTATACGTTAATTTCAGTTAATAGTACATGGCAAACTTAGGGCAACACAATACAGAAATGCAAAATATGTAAGAAATATAGTTTAGACTATCTGAGTAACGCCAACAACAGAACACCCACCTGCTACGAGAGCGACAGCTACACTGAACCGAGGTACTCACGTGACAGCTGAGTGAGCTGACTATAGAAAACTGTTTTTAGAGAATAGAAACTTTTTTTAAAGGTTGGCTGAGCTATTTTTATACAAGTGTGAATAAATTCTTGTCTATTGTGCATCGTGGACTCTTCTGTAATTATTGGTTAAAATCTGCTTTTTTCAATTTTTTTCAATATTGAAGGTCATTGTGGCACCTGAAGATATTAATGTTATGATTTTAAATTTATACCAGCTTATTTCCTCACTACTCCACACATTTTCCACACTAGCCAATTTGAAAATTCGAAAAATGAGTTTTTCACTCCGCCCTACTCCCCAATCCACGAGCTGATAGATGAGTACTATCCGTTTTACGACGGGGGTGTCATGGTTGGCAACCACTCACTGTCGCCCAGTCAAAGAGCTTTTTCTGGCATCCGGAAACTTCCAGCAATGCTCCGACACTACTTGCAGCAGATACTGCAGCTTCTCCTCGTTTTTGGTGTGGCGACCGCTGTACTGTTGGACGAGGGCCACAGCTCGCTCGAAGTGGTCAATCACCACCCTGAGGTTTTCCACAACCCTAAGCGCCACCTGAAACTCCATTTTTCCCATTCATCCGGATCTTTGTTCAAGAAACCTGCAGACAATTGCAGTCGTTCGAAGAACCTCATCGAATTCTTCGTCACAAGGCTCTCCAAAGACGAACTGAGAGGCTGGTTGGCACGCTTTGCAATCTGCTCTCCACCCTCTTTCTTATATAGGGCTGCGACCATCCGACGTTTCGTTGCAGATGGAACATCGGCATCGAAGAAGGCCAATGGAATCATTTCCTCAGAGAGGAACCAAAGCTGTCCAGCCAGCTTCTGACTGGCTGCTTTGGAGATCTTCTGCTCTGGATACGACCTCAATGATTCCAAGAGGCAAAGGTCCACTCCTGGGCTGGAGCGGAAGCGGCCATCGGAGCAGTGAACCATACCTTCAGGTAGACTGTCACAGCGAAGATGCTCATGTCTTGCAAGCTTGTTTTCTCTTTCGGTGTGAGATGTTGCAATTGCTCCCGGAACACCCACATCTTGATAGAATACAGGACCTTGCACATCCAGCGAGCATGATGCATCGCACCTGGGTGCTTGAATCGAATCGGCGAATCGGCGATGGGGAGTTCCAAAAATTCCTTGTAATCGTCTCGGTACGTTTCGCGCTGGATTTTGTCTTTGGCGAACTTCAGAAGTTCTTCTCTGACTGGTAATCGGGATGGACCAACAGTGGAATTTGCTTTTGTCGATATAGTTCCACTGCTGCTGGAATCTCTTGAATAACATAACTTTCGGACCAGAAATTGCGTCATGACACGCCGTGAAGGCGGCCGAGACGACTAGAGCAAAGTAGAGCAGCTCTTTCTGCAACTTCTGCTCTAGGAGCAAACAACATTCTGAGTGACGGCCAGTGTTAGCGGCGGCAGTGTCGAAACATCCCCACCACTTGTGCCTGCTGTTTCTCACTTCCCGAAGCTATTTTTGGCACTCCCAAGAGCTGGCAGTTGCCATCTGAGGTGGACATTAAGACGGGAAGCCGGTCCACCTGCCCGTTCCAGTGCATCACCACTGGTCCGGAATGGAATCTTTTTGGACCGATTCAGCTTGCTGCCTGCGATGATGCTCTCGGCTGCGCTTCACAGAGTATCGGCTGAGAGTCAGTTCCTCGAGGTTTTGGCCAAGGCTGCGAGCTGTTTCCGATACAATGTAAAGCTCCATCCGGTCACTCACCCCCGTCCTATCTAAGGCTGAAGATAATTCTGAGTTGAAAATATTCTTGGCCTGGCGTGTTCTTTTTGGGTTGGGAGAAGGATAACCTCCAGTCACCCAGTTGTTCCCTCAAGAAACTCGTCATCGGCAGAGCTTGAAGAAGCAAGTTCGGCTGTTTGTGATGTCGAGGCTTGCTCTTCGAATGCTTTCCTCTTCGACTGCTTTCCTCTTTCGGACGTCTTCCTCTGTTTTCCGCTTTGCAACCTTCTGCTCCTTCTCCGCCAATTTTTTGTCGACGGAGCCCATTGTGCCACGCCGACTGGGCTCTCTTTGAGTGAGAAGGAAGTCGCGATCTTTTTGAAACTGGACCATCTGGAGAGCGTTTCCATGTGCAATGTCGAATAAATTGTTCAGCTTGCTTTTGAAAGACGTCTCGTTTTGGACTTGTTTTGGATTTCGCCTTCCCTTGTTCTTTTTCAAAGCCTGCAACTCTTTGAACAAGACCAAAAGCTTCTCCAAACAGTGGTCCTTCCGGCGTGTTGGTATGCGGGCTCTCCCAAAATGAGAAAACTTCCTCCAGCACTTCTTCTGCGCATTGTTTGGTGTCTTTCATCTTTCTTATTCACAACATGATGGTGCAAAAAAACACCTAGGACCTGGCCATTTTAAGGCAGTTTACTGCCTAAAATCTTTTGGTCCGGTTTGTCCAACAAGTAAAAACCACGTGTTTTTGACATGACCGTCACCGTAAGAGGTAAGTAAATGTAACCATGGTATGGTATACCAATATTTATTAAAATCTGTTTCATATAGCTATATTTAACAGTTCAACCTGTGAAAGAGCAGAAAACGGCATTAATTAACACCTGTAATAGGTCATAGTAATGAGTGACTCATAAGAACATATAACCCCATGAGCGACCACTAATTATGCGCCGATGTAAGTGAAATTTTTCACAATTTATTTTCTGTTATAGTGGCACAGATTAGGCGGGTGGAAGCTGAAAAAATCGAAGGTTCGATTTTATGGACCACCTAATATATACACGAGTGTTTGTATATATATATATATGCACCTCGGTGGTGTAGTGGTTAGCGTCGCTGACTACGAATCCATCGGCCCCGGGATAGAGACCCGGTGACGACAGCCGGCGTGCAGCAAAACCCAGCTGTTCATCCTTCCACATGATAAAGAAAGTGGTTGGTAGATAAATGGGTATCAGGGTGGCCTAGTGGTTAAGACGCTGGGATGCTGGTGGGGCGCGGTTCGGATTCCACGTTAAACTGTAGGTCTAAGGTGGAGTGAAAAGTTTGACCTTCATCAGAATGAACAATTCGCGTGGAAGGTAACCAAAGGTGTATATATATATATATATATATATATATATACATACACACACATATATATATATATATATATATATATACAGGGTGGTCCAGAAGTTCTGCCTCATTTTAGTGTATAACTGACAAAGTTTAATTGAAGAAGATTTTCAAACTGTGATCCCTGGATTTCACTGCACAATCTAAGCTGTTGTACACATTTGCAATAGTGTGTGCAGTAATGTTGTTGCATAGAAAAATGATATTGTTCTTTAATTGTTCAATATTCTTGGACGGTTTTCGTACACTGTATTCTTGAGGTAACCCCACAAAAAGAAGTCAAGTGGAGTCAAGTCCGGGGAATGTGGTGGCCATTCAATCGGACCCGTTCTACCTATCGACCTATGAGATATGTTCTCGTTCAACCAATTCCGAACATTTGTAATGAAATGTGGTGGAACACCATGATGCTGGCAGTAGAAGTTTATTCGTTTCAGCAAGCTTAAATTATCAAGGTATGGATCGATTGTGTCCTGTAGCACAGTCAAATTAGCGTTTCCAGTCACATTCCCATCGATGAATATTGGTCCTATGACTTTGAAATCATGAAAATGAAAATGAAAATAAAAAGGTTTATTGGCAGATTATAGTCCATATGATAAATATTATTAATACAATAACAGTTCATATACTAAGGATAGAAATGTATACAATTGATTAGAAATAATACTGTAATGTCTGTTAGAAAATCTAGAAGAGGAAGAACCATTGTTGTCCCAAGGCGATATGATGACTAAGCTGATTGATGCAGCATTGCTTGTATATATTAAGTTAAGGTGTATATATATCCATCTCATAATTGTAAGGTTAGTGAAAAATTAACTTAATTTAGAGCTAGCATTTTTGAGCTCTTGTGGCATCATTGTTTGGTCACACTGTTGGCATCATTTTGGGGCGCTGCGCGTTCTTTCTACTCGTTTGTGGGATGTCGTACGTACAGGGTGTGGTCTTGTAGAGAGCTCTCTTGCAATTCAGTTTGGTTGTTTAGATACAAGATTGTTGCACCGTGCAATAGTCCAGGTTGCGTTGTTGTTGCAAGGTTGAGAAAGAAGACCATAAATAGTACCCTTTTTGTTTACATTAAATTCATGTAACTAAGGTCTAAGGTAGGCCCGCATCGAGTCAGCAACCCTGAGGTTACCCTGAGGTAGGACCTAATAGGATCTCAAATCCGTAAGTTTTAATTTAGCTTAACTTGGGCTTCAGGTAGAACTGGCCCTTTAGAATTTGGCCGTTCACGGCTCAGCTGGGATTTTGAACCCAACAAATAAATAAAATAACATGGTCCTTCAGAACCGGATTCTACCCCAAGACTGAGTCAGTGACTATTTTTCGGCAAAGTTCTGATTGTGCAAATTGTAGCCCAAGTTAGGCCTAGACGGGTTGAGTATTATTGAATTAAGGTCCCAGGGTAGAAAGTTTGGTCGCCCAATTGCTAAACTTGGCCAGTTGTCTGTCGTCGTTTTGGCCTACATTTTACCGGTTTGGTTAATTTTGGGAGTATTATTGAATTAAGGTCCCAGGGTAAAAAGTTTGGTCGCCCAATTGCGAAACTTGGCCAGTCGTCTGTCGTTGTTTTGGCCTACATTTTACCGGTTTGGTTAATTTTGGGTTATTATTGAATTAAGGTCCCAGGGTAGAAAGTTTGGTAGCCCAATTGCGAAACTTGGCCAGTCTTCTGTCGTTGTTTTGGCCTACATTTTACCGGTTTGGTTAATTTTGGGTTATTATTGAATTAAGGTCCCAGGGTAGAAAGTTTGGTAGCCCAATTGCGAAACTTGGCCAGTCGTCTGTCGTTGTTTTGGCCTACATTTTACCGGTTTGGTTAATTTTGGGTTACTATTGAATTAAGGTCCCAGGGTAGAAAGTTTGGTAGCCCAATTGCTAAACTTGGCCAGTCGTCTGTCGTCGTTTTGGCCTACATTTTACCGGTTTGGTTAATTTTGGGAGTATTATTGAATTAAGGTCCCAGGGTAAAAAGTTTGGTCGCCCAATTGCGAAACTTGGCCAGTCGTCTGTCGTTGTTTTGGCCTACATTTTACCGGTTTGGTTAATTTTGGGTTATTATTGAATTAAGGTCCCAGGGTAGAAAGTTTGGTTGCCCAATTGCGAAACTTGGCCACTTGTCTGTCGTTGTTTTTGGCCTACATTTACCAGTTTGGTTAATTTGGTTTATTATTTGTAGGCGAAGGTTGCAGACCAGTGCGCCAGTTACTTCGGTGGAAAAATTGGTATTCCATACTGGTGTTGGTTAGTACCCCACCTAGCAATTCAGTTTATTTGAAAGTAAAATTTACGTTTGATCAGTTCGGTTAAGTATTTCTGCCAATTCAGCTTATTTGGCATTGAGCCCAATTGTTGTTTGCATTGAAGATGAGTGCATCTGAATTGAACAAATTTATAAAAAGGAGAAGCGACTACAAAGGTCTAATTACAAAGGTCATTGCCACTATAGATTCTGCCATAGAGCAAGAGGATTTACGCTTAGTGACTGCGCAGCTTTCCATATTAGAAACTAAAAAGGTTGCTCTAAGTGAGGTAAATGTTAAAATTGAGGCTCTTATAGAAGAGGATGAAACAGAAAATAACATAATTTACTTTGAAGAGATTATTGATGATATAATTAACGTAGGCCTCCGAGCAAAAGAGTTTAGTAGCTCAGTACAGTTAGAGACCAGGTCTGATAATGAAACACAACACTCAACAAATGATGTTTGTGAAGTTAAGGTTAACAGATCTGTAGTTCAATTACCGAGGCTTGTACTCAAAACATTTTCTGGGAGTATTCAGGAATGGCAAGGATGGGCAGACAGTTTTCAATCAGCAGTTCATTCTAGTCAAGTGTTAAGTGCCGTGGAGAAGTTTAATTATTTGCGGTCCCTCTTGGAAGGGGAGGCAGCAAAGACAATAGCAGGATTAGCATTAACAGAGGCTAATTATAATGTGGCTTGAGATATATTAAAGAAACGGTTTGGTAAGCCAGAGATCTTAATTAAAAGCCACCTCCGTGCACTTTTAGCTATACCTCCTGTTAATAATCCTAATAGTGTCAAGGAGTTACGGCAGTATATGATGATTTGAAATTAGAACTAGGTCCCTGGACAACTTGGGTGTAGGAATGGAAAAGTATGGTATAATGTTGGTTCCTACACTGGAGTCTAAATTGCCTAGCTCAATTTTGCTTGAATTAAGTAGGGGACATTGCAGAACATGTGTACATCCCCCTTCAGCAGATGTTAAGCCTTTTAGGCACAGAATTAGCAAGACGAGAGGGAGTTGAGTTTGCACAGTGGGATGGTAAACAAGGGGACAAAGGCAGGCACAGCACCAAAGTTTCCACAAAAAGGAATAGCCCAGGTACAGTGTCAGCTCTACATGCCTCCTCTGAGAATAAATTAAAGGGAATCAAGGAATGCATATTTTGCGAAGGCAACCACAAGTCATATAAATGTGAGGTGGCTGAGGCTTTACCCTTTGAGGAGAGAAAGGACAGGGTAACTAAGTCCACAGCATGTTTTAAATGTTTTTTGAAAGGTCATAGAGCAAGGTTTTGTAAGTTTAAAATTTTGTGCAAAAATGTCATGGTAGGCATCAGCCATTATTGTGTGAAAACACACTTAATAGGCCTACCCAGAAGTAGAGACATCAGTGGCACATGCCACTGCTATGCAAGGGAGTAAAAGTAAAGGGGGATTATTGCAAACAACTGCAGCCTTATTAATTTGGAATGAGGGAGAAGCTACTGTAAGAGTGTTGTTTGATAGTGGTAGCCAGTGTAGTTTTATTAAGACCAGAATTTCCAGAAAATTGAAGTTTAAAGAACTTAAGACGGAAAATTTAAGAATTTCTGGTTTGGGGTTCCGTTCAAAACCGAACCAAATTTAAGAAGGTAGAAGTTCTGTTTAAAGGGTTGTTACCGCAAAGTCCCACTATCAAGGTCCAAGCTGTAGAGATTGAGGAACTTTGTGCTCCAGTCACTACGTTTAGATATGGCATGTGTCAAGAATTGCAAGAAAGGAATTAATTGGGCAATAATAAGTTTGAGGGAACAGAAGATATTAGTCTTTTGATTGGAGCTGACTATTATTGGGACTTCATCACTGGTAATATTGTCCGTACATCTCAAGGCCCGGTAGCTATTGAAAGTAAGCTAGGCTGGATGCTACATGGTAGTTATTGCAATGAAATGGAAATTAAGGCTCTTTTTGTTAATATTGAGGAGAACAGCCATGGTCTGGAAAGGCATTTGAAAGCGTTTTGGGAACTTGAATCTATTGGCATAAAGGACAAAAAGGCAAGTACAGTGAACAATGATGTTTTAGAGCAATTTGAAAAAGGGATTGGGTTTAGAGATGGTTGCTATGAAGTTGGCCTACCATGGAAGGATTCTTGCAAACCCGGTTCAAACCTTCAGCTAGCTAATCGGAGGTTGGAGACTTCATTGTACAGGCTAAGAAAAAATGAGGAGTTGTTAATTGAATACAATGAGGCCATCCTAAGTTATGTAAGGGAGGGCTATGCTGAAAGGGTGCAAGGTGAGCTGGTGAGCCAGGAGGCACATTATCTGCCACACCATGCAGTGGTACGGCGAGACAAAACTACCACCAAACTGAGGGTAGTTTTTGATGGCTCAGCCAAGGACAAAGGTGGTGTGTCCTTGAATGACTGTTTGGATGCTGGGCCAAATTTAAATGCAGATTTATTTTCCTTGTTACTGAGATTCAGGTTTGGTAGAGTAGCATTGACTGCAGATGTGAAGCAAGCCTTTTTGCGGATAAAGTTAAAACCAGAGGACAGAGATACAGTAAGGTATCTGTGGGTGGATACGAAAGACTTGTTGGAAAATGAACCTAAGGTTCAAGCATATAGAATGAAGTCAGTGTTGTTTGGCCTCAGCTCTAGTCCATTTCTGTTGGCAGCTACTATGCAGTACCATTTTAAGAAATATTCTGAAGTCTATCCTAACACTATTGAACACATAAGGAAAAATTTTTATGTTGATGATTTGCTGTGTTCCGTGGATAATACAGAAATGGCTAAACAGATATTCATGGAGGCTAGAGCTATAATGAGGGAGGCTGGCATGGAGCTTAGAAAATGGCAGACCAATCATTCGCAATTACAAGAGTTTATGAGTCATTCCTGTGTAGTACCTGATGCAGCAGAAAGTATTGAGGATTCTGGTATTAAGGAGTTGTGGGCAATAGATGCAAAGGTGCTAGGCATTGTTTGGCAGCAAGATGATGATTTGTTTACCTTCAATGGGAAATCTTTAGTAGAGCTGGCTGAGAATGAGACAAGGTGGACAAAACGTACAGCTCTTAGTTTGGCTTCAAAGGTCTTTGATCCTCTTGGATTCCTGGCTCCATTTGTGATAAAGTCAAAAATTTGGTTTCAGAGCCTCTGGGAAATTGGACTTGGTTGGGACCAAGAGTTACCTGATCATATGGTGGTAAGGTGGAAATATTGGTTCAAAGAATTGGCACATCTTGGAGACATTGAAATCCCAAGATGGTACTTTGGAGAGTTGAACAATAGTCCAGACAATTTGGAGCTGCATATCTTTTGTGATGCAAGTGAGGAAGCCTATGCAACTTGTATTTATATAAGAGGCGCATTGCAAGAGGAAGTAAGTTGCAGGTTGGTTGCTGCAAAGAGCAGAGTAGCACCTTTGAAAAGGCTTTCTGTTCCAAGGTTGGAATTGATGGGTGCAGTTATTGCTAGTCGGCTTGCAATTACAGTTCGAAAGTCTTTGGCCCTCTATGAAATTCCAAGCTATTATTGGACAGACTCCACTATAGTTTGGCACTGGTTAAGAAGTCAGGCAAGGAAATGGAAACCATTTGTTGCCAATAGGGTGGAGGAAATTCAAGCGCACACAGATCCCAAGCAATGGAAGCATTGTCCAGGCATCCAAAACCCCGCTGATTTACCAACACGAGGAATTTCAGTGAAAGATCTTTCACAGTCAAGTTTGTGGTGGAATGGGCCAGAGTGGCTAAAACTTGGAAGTGAAAACTGGCCTTCTAATCAGCCTATTGTAGGAGAATGCCAGGCTGAAGAAGCATGGGTGAGTGAGGTGAGAAAATGCGCTGTGAACAGTTGTCAAGTTATGCAGCAGGACCCTATATTGAGGCTTGAGGACATTAGCAGTCTGAAAAGATTGTTAAGAGTGACAGCATGGGTATATAGATTTACCAACAACATTAAGGGAGAAACAAGAAGGGGTTTCCCAAATAAAATCGTATCGGATAATGCAAAAACCTTCAAAAAGGCTGCAAAGGAACTCCAAGAAATTTGGTCCTTGCTAAAAGAGGAAGGATTCCAATCCTACTTTTCACACCAAGGGGTACAGTGGGAGTTTATTGTTGAGAGAGCACCATGGTGGGGAGGATTTTGGGAAAGGCTAGTGAGAAGTGTAAAGTGTCCATTAAAGAAACTTTTAGTTAATGCTCATTTGAGCAAAGAAGAATTCTCTACTGTTTTATGTGAAGTAGAAGCAATGGTGAACAGTAGGCCTATCACTTTTGTTTACAACAGTATGCAGGATGCAGAGCCATTGACACCAAATCATTTTCTTTGTGCTCGAAATATTAACTCAAAATGGTAATTTATTAAGTGAGGTATTTGACTTGACTTTAGAAATGAGGGAGGGAAAGTTTTTACGTTATTCCGTGGGGTGGGGGATGGGGGATGTGGCATGCTGTAGATTCTCACTGATTGGTGCCCTGGAGTGTACCGCGGGGGATAACTGAGGGATATTGCCTTTCGATGGGCAGTTAGATTTCCTCCGAGAGAAAACTCTCGGAAAACACGTTGTATACATTAGGTTTCATTTTATTTGATTTATTTCGAAAACGCCGCTATTTCACCACTTAAATAGGCATACGACTGTGTTCACTGAATATTCACTCAAAAATTGGCAGGATATATTTTTTCTGTAATATATTATTTTTTTCTTTCAGGTAGGGGATGGCTACGAAATTAACAATAGACGAAAGGGTGAGCTTCGTTTTAATGTATGGAATAGCAGGTACAACAAATCGATGAATCGGTACAGAATTTAAATGCTGTACCGATTCATCGATTTGTAATACCTGGTATTCCATGCATTAAAACCAAGCTCACTCTCTCGTTTATTGTTAATTTCGCAGCCATCCCCTATCTAAAAGAAAAAATAATATAGTCAACACTGAAAATTCCAATGATGCGCGACTTTTGCGCCACCCTGTATATTTAGTGTTATTTCTAAGCAAACTGTTTGTGAATACATGAGTGGACGGAACGGGAGGTAGGTATCACGTGACTATCATACTTGTGCTTGATTGGCTAAACACAATTACGAGTATGAACGTAACGAAACCTGTTCTTCTGGCTTCGTGTTAAAAGTTACGTACGCTTTTCCAAATTCATCTGAGGCCTATTTCCTAACTTTGTAATCCATCTATTAAACCTAGCTTATGTTTTTCATTTGCATTATAATTTTTTATTATTTTCTGTTTATTAATAAACCCCCAATTTTACAACGCCATCACAATGAAACAATCCCACAAAAGAATACTTCCGCCACCATGTTTGACTGCGGATATGGTGTATTTTCATCAAGTGTTCTACCAGACTCCCTCCAGACGTACTGTTGATCCTTGTGACCAAAGAGCTCAATGTTGGTCTCATCAGTCCACAGTGTCATCTTCTAGTAGTCAAGTCCACAATTTCGGTGATTGTTGGCATAATTTAAACGAGCATTCTTGTGACCTTTCTCGAGCAATAGTTTTCTCCTTGTAACTTCTCCAACGAGCCCATTCTTGCCCATTGTCTTGCGCACATTGGAGAGACGAACAGTGATTCAAATTTGGCTCAAAGAATGCTTCAGGTCGATAGAATTTAACCGAGGATTAGCAGTAGCCTCCTTGATGATTTTACGAACAGTACGGTTGGGAATCTCCAGTGGTCGTTCACTATGAGGTAGCGATTTGGTGATTCCAAGGCGTTTCCACTTACGAATGACGTTTGAAACTGAGGTAAAAGGCACAGTAAATTGTTTGCCAATCTTCATCACAAGCTTTCCATCACTGTGCAAGGCAATAATTCTATCTTTAAGATTTTGAGACAGCTCTTTGCCTTTGTCCATGATGAACTGATGATTGAACAGTATTGAACATTTACATTTTATACTGTGACCAACGTAAACTATTGAAAATATATACTCAGGAGCTTTCTTGAAGTTGAAGGTGCTTCTGTTTTCAAATTTTCTAGAATATTCCGCGGCTTGACCACTCTACAATGGATTTTGATGCTGTACTTAAACTTGCATGCAAGCAGGCACATAAATATTGATAGACAACTTAAGATATTGTTAACCACAACGAAAATTAGCATGGTATAACTTAGTTTGCGATATTTCACATTCATTAAATGAATAACAAACACGTTATTTTCATGTGGAGGAGATTAGTCATTCGTAATATCCACTCCCGGGTGGATTTTAGGCAGGAGACAGGGAGTGCTGGAACTCACGTTTCTCCTGTCACTGTTCTCCGTAGATGATCTTTTCCGGTGTCTCATCTACATACCTTGTCAGCATTCCAGAATGCTCTCAAATACACACTTCTCCCCTACTTCTCACACACATAAGTAGTATGGGCTCAAAACGGACGAGGGCAATGCAATGTTGAAAATGTTGATCAGTGTTGCAAGGGGATGTTACAAATGGGGTTGTTGCATGGGGATGTTGCAAAAGGGGTGTTGCAAAGGAGGGAGGAGTCTTGTAACAATGGGGAGGGGATATACAACAAGGTGGAGGGGTTATCCCCCAAGTTGCAATGAAGGGGGAGCTTTGGGGGGAGAAGAATGACCTCCCCCCAAAGGGGTAACCTTAACGTAAGAGAGAGAGAGAAAGGAGCAGGAGGAGAGTCTTTGGGGGAGAAGGTAGGATGTCCTCACCCCCGAAAGGGAAATCCTAACCTAAGAAAGTAAGCCTTAACATAAGGAGAGAGTTGTTTCATTCATCCGGTAAGAAGCATAATGAGAGTTCAGGGGACCAGCAGCTGTTATATAGAGGGTCGGGAGTTGCCAGATTCCACTATTTATTTTATTTATTTATATGGGAGAGGTGTCAGATACCACTATTTTATTTATTTATTTATATATAGATGATTTGTGTAGTAATGCCTAGTTAAGAATATTAATTTTTGTTTAATTATTAAAATGTTTAATGTAAATCATTTACTAATAATTGTGAAATTGTTTGAAATTGTTTAAAATGGGAAGAGTTGGCAATCCTGGACAGAGGCCGACAAAGAGCGGGCTACCCCACAAAGGAGCCAGTCTTCTGGCGGCGCGTGAAGCGTGAGGTTAACGTCATGTAACGTAAAAATTAATTCATTGTTTGTGTTCCTCTCCGACGTAAATTATTATAATAGAAATTCCGTACTCGCATCCCCCTAAATTACTTAAACCATTTTCGGAATCAATAAAACGTTCACAAGTGTTAAAATAGAGTATTAATAAAACCCCTTCCCCCTTTGTTTTGTAACGGACTTGAGTGTAGAGAAAGCAAGCGATAAATGAAATAAAGAGCCGATAGTAAAGTAGGATAGTAAAGTAAATAATGAGAAGAAAGTAAATAAATAAAGGCGATCACTACATCTGGTGGCTAGCGGTGGTCTTACATCATATTTTGTATGAGGCTTACCCACGTGACTAGTATTTCGATTAAAATTCTTCCAACCCGGTATATTAGTCAATAGCGTTAATGAATATTTTATTTCGATTATTAAAATATCTAAATGCAAAGTTTACCCCGTTTGCAGGCAAATTTCGATTTTCATTCCTTAAAATTCATTATAAATGTAATTTCAAAATGGCGCCCATTGTCTTCCAAATTATTCTGAGTCGCGTCGCTTCAAAAAAAAAAAAGTTTGCGCGTCCAAATTTTTTTTGTTTGAGATTGAGTCTACAGACTCAGAACTTATTTTAGTCGTTACAGAGTCGGTTTTCCGCTGGAGTCAAAACATTTGAGTAACAGTAAATTTCAGAGTCGTTTGTTTCCGAATTCGTTAGCTTTCGTTCATTAGGTCGGAGAGGACATAGTTTTGAAAATTTATCGTGCTGCCTGAGGACTCAATTTTCTTTTTTTTTCGTCTCTTCCACTGTTATGCCTGTTTCAGCTTACCTTTTTACTTTTTGTTTAAAACTTTTGGAATTAGTAGTAATTGTGATAATATAATAATAACGATTAATATAGAAAAAATTTGTACGTAAGTAAATTGTTAGTTTAAATACACTGTGATACACATTTTATGCGGTCCTTAAAAAATGTTTTAGCGAAAATTTTCTGGGTTTCATTAGCAGATTTTTTATTATATTTCGATTGGTTGTACATAAATTATAATGATAGGCTTATTTTAAATAATTGTTTATATAGATTTACGGGCTTTTTGCTTTGCTTCGCTTCGCGCTAAATAGGATTAAGTTACATTTTAATTAAGGGACAGTCGAAAGATAGTCTTAAACATAATAATTTGTGAGGCTCGCCGTATAGGATTGTGTTAAATTTCAAAATAAGCAGAATTCGTTTAACTGAAATAGAGAAATTGTGTCGTGGAATTTTCTATAAATTCATTTTTTTTTTGGATTTTTTTATATACTCATTAATTATATACTTACATATTAACTTATACGTATATATTAGTTATATATATAATTTTATATATTTATATACTCATAAAGTTTGGTAGGTAGGCTGATTATCTATTTTTTTTTCTCTCCATTTCTTTCGTTCAATTTCACGACAATTCCGACATATTTTGTAAAATGGCTATTGTATTGTTGTACTAAAGAAAGATTTCTTGTAGGCCTATCGTTAAATATTGTTTGGAGATTAACCGTTACTACGGTATCTGTCTATTGAGTAGTAAATTCATAGTTATTTAACAAAATTTTAATTGGTTTAACATAAATAATCATAGGATTTTTCTTTAATAAGCACAAATGTTATGCATTAAATTCTAAATTGTGCTTTCCCCGCGTAACATTGAATTTATTAATTATAGGTCTAAAAGTGCGCAGTAAATTTTATTTTTATTTTGGGGACCTATGTGAGTTAAGGTATACATATTTTACTAAATCTCGATATTATAATTTTTTTTGAAATTACAGAAAATTGTGTAGAAAATTCTTTTCATATATTTTCTTTACGTTTTATAAATTCATTCAATAATCAATTTTATTTGTATAGGTAGGTCGATTTTTATTTTTCTTTCTTCCAGTTCAATGAAAATGGTAAAATTTTTATTTGAAATTTAGATTGCATTGCAAAAAGGATGTTTTGATTTGATATTTTAATTTGGGTATTAGAAATGAAAAATGTCCTTTTTTTTTAGTTCGAGCGTTTGCATAGAAAAAATTACAAAATTCTGTCAGGATATAATGCAGTTTCATTCGGTTACGTAGGGATATTTGTATAGAGGTACGCTTACAAACAAAGCGACCGCTCTCAATTAGGCAATGTTTCGTGTTTGTTTAAAGTAGGTTGCGTGTATTTTTGAGTGCATATTATCTATTCTTATTTAGTATAACGATGCAAAATTTGTAGTTTCACTTGGAAACGATAAATTGCTGGGATTTTTGTGATTTGCAAACCATACTGGGGTTTCTGTTGAAGGAGAGAGTTGTCTCTCAGATGTAATTTGCGAATTGCGAGTTCAATTCATATGAAATTTGACGTTTCAAGTTGGAATTACTGTATTAAAATAATTTTTGGTAGTAATATTTAAATTTTTTTTACTTTTTAATAACTGTTTTGGAAAATGATTATTGTTTAAACCTTCAGTCGGGGTTAACTAATGCATTTGAAACATTGGCTCAAGTGTACACTCGGAAATGGAGCCTTCTAGATAGCCAGTAACGTTTTTGTGGCGTCTTTGTGTGCTCCCTCTCAAAGGGCAAGAGGGTTCATGATTGTCAGAGAATGGATGACATGAAGTTTCTGGGGTTCATTGTTGTCTTTTGTATTTGAAAGTATTGATCTGATTTCTGACGATAGTTTGAACAATAATATTTCTTAAATTATACTAACAGTTACTATGTATGGGCGCTTTTATATTTATACTGTATAATTTTGTTTCGTACGTTTTATGACCTTTTTATCTTCTCCGCTGTAACTGCCATAAGTGACCTTATTGGTAGCTAGATTTGATTAAATTTTTGCGAAATTTTGAGATGTGTAATTTTTTTTCCGTGAATTTGGCCAGAGCAAATGTGTAGTTAGTATTTCGAAGTGAACTGTCGAGAAAATTCGATAAATTAAATATGAAATGATAAGCAGTACAGAAAAATGTTTCGAATATTTGTTTTCAAAATTTCAAAGGCTCGGTTTGGAGGCAACCAAGTTGAATCCGAGTTCCATCCAGTGAGTTTAGTCGACCGGATAGGTGATCGATCACCAATGAGAGAGAGAGAGAGAAGAGGAAACCCAGACTGCGCAGGGACTTGGCGCAGGATGGTTTCGGAAGAGAAGAGTTAGAAGAGAGGAACCGAATGCGCATGCAGTCGGCGCAGGACAGTTTCGGAAGAGAAGAGAAGAGAAATTTACGTGTGCAGGGTCTTGGCACACGAAAGTTTCGATCGAAGATGGTCTACTGGTATTTTTCGGGCAGTAACTGGTCACGCTGCTCGAATGCTTCGCTAAATATGTGTCGTAGCACGCGGTAGACAAGCCACGAGAGCTTGAACGTGTGTCTACGACTGTACTGTCCATACAGACATACAGTAGGTTCGTTGGGAAACGGCCTACGGCGAAGTGATCGGTTGATTGTTGCCAGTAGAAGAGTCTTTCAGCTGGACGTAGGAAGAGCAGCGTTCACCGACAAAAGTGGAGATGAGACAAGGCGAGTTTCTTCATCGACTTCTAGAATTGCAAATTCCGTCCCAATTCCAGCGCGTGGTCCCGCTTTCAGTATATCTCCCCCCCTGATCCTTTTAGAATTGGACGTCTCTTGTTTTTTTTTCGCCATTGGAGAGAGAGCGGAACCATTATAGCGTGCTGCCCTGTTGCATGTTGATTGATGCAATCCCTTGCATTCTAGCGAAGTGAGCAGGAGAGCTGCGATTGAAAATTGAAATCCGTTGTCAGCGTGCGGAGTGTCATCTAAACAACGTCCAGCAAATTAATGTACTGATTATTATGTAATGAAATTATAAGTGAAAGGGTGCGATTATTGCCCATAATTGTTGTGTTTTTCGTGAAATAGTATGTGCGCTCTTGGTCAGTATTTTATGTAAACTTTTTCTTATTTTTTCTATGTCGCCCTGATAGTAACTGTATAACTATACAAATAACTGTTTCAAATGTAAAGCGATCGTTGATGAGGAATCGCGGGAATAGATTGTGAACTTGAGATTTGTGTGGCCACTGTAAGAAAATTTTCCGTTATTTTTTTTGGCATGTATAGATTAGTTACAGGTTGTAATTTAATTATTAGTGGGAAATGTTATTTTATGCAAATGTGAAAATTATAAAGTTTTCGGTTTTTATATATGATACAAAATATATGTGTGGAATTTGCATTCTAATTATTTCTTGTCTATCTCAACTCTGAATTGTTAAAAAAAAAAAAAAAAAAAAAAAAAAAAAAAAGGCATAAATTTGTTGAAAAAATTTATTAAAATTGTTAAACGATATTAATAAGTTTTACTAATGGAAAAACTTATTTTCAAGGGGGTGATGCGAGTGTAGTAATGCCTAGTTAAGAATATTAATTTTTGTTTAATTATTAAAATGTTTAATGTAAATCATTTACTAATAATTGTGAAATTGTTTGAAATTGTTTAAAATGGGAAGAGTTGGCAATCCTGGACAGAGGCCGGCCGACAAAGAACGGGCTACCCCACAAAGGAGCCAGTCTTCTGGCGGCGCGTGAAGCGTGAGGTTAACGTCATGTAACGTAAAATTTAATTCATTGTTTGTGTTCCTCTCCGACGTAAATTATTATAATAGAAATTCCGTACTCGCATCCCCCTAAATTACTTAAACCATTTTCGGAATCAATAAAACGTTCACAAGTGTTAAAATAGAGTATTAATAAAACCCCTTCCCCCTTTGTTTTGTAACGGACTTTCATAGTCAGTCTCGGCGTAGCTACCATGAAATTTATAAAATGCAGTGAAAGAGTGTAGAGAAAGCAAGCGATAAATGAAATAAAGAGCCGATAGTAAAGTAGGATAGTAGAGTAAATAATGAGAAGAAAGTAAATAAATAAAGGCGATCACTACAGTTGCCAGATACCCCTATATAATTTAATTATGTTCAGGTGTACATTATTAGGGTTGAGTTGCCAGATTGCGCTATTTATTTAATTAAAGCAGATATTCTTGACAGTTGGTTTAGAAGTCTTAAACAGCCAGACGGCTTAGAAGGCGTAACTAGCCATTTGGTACATATATAATTAAATAATATCGTTTATATATATACAACCACAAGAATTAAATAAAACACCATTACATCATTCTGTTTATTTAGACGAATTATTGGAATCAATTTCATGAAATATATAGAAAATAAATATACAATCAAACTAGTTCATTCTATAAAATCGTGGAATATATGCAATAAAAAATAATAATAGTATTGGGAATACGAACGAAGAACATATATACAACCAAAAAATAACAGTATAAGAAATACGAACGAAGAATATATACATTCAAAAAATAATAATAGTATAAGAATTACGAACGAGGAATATATATATAAAAAAAAAAAAAAAATAATAAGAAATACACAATTTTAAACGATGGAGTATAACCATCAACATAATAGTAAGGAGAACTATATACAGGGTGGGCCAAAAGTCTGGATCCATAGGAAAATATTTATTTTAATACATAAATTAGTAACAGTCGTATGTGTTGCTGGATGCTTATCAGGATGATTTCTATTGAATTCGGTAGCAACTTCTCTGTGTGTAGCGCCCTGTCTTGCGTACATGAGCATAAGTGCTACCCGGTCTTCTGTTGTTAGATTCGAAGCCATTTCTGGGCTGAAATAAAAAGTATTTGAGTATTTATACTGGAGTACGAACTACTGTACAGTATCACGGATACGCATTTACGCGTTAAAGTTGATATTCATTTTAAGTATTTACCATTTGTTGTAATTTATGTATTAAAATAAATATTTTCCTATGGATCCAGACTTTTGGCCCACCCTGTGTGTATTATATATATATATATATATATATATATATATATATATATATATGTGTGTGTGTGTGTGTGTGTATATATATACACACACACACACACACATTTATGTTAAATAATTAAATATATTGAAAATAAATATACATCAAAATACATACACTTTATGTTCTACTGCGCTTAACTAAAACACTAAACTCGCACTAAACTCACTACGCAGTAAATAAGATTTAACATTACTTCACCTCTCAAGTGATACGGATGCCTATACTCGATGTAAATGGCCTTCATATCGTTCAATACTATTTTTATGCCCACTTTACATTCGGCTGGCAAGTTATCTTTAAACACGGCTAGAATACAATCAAAAGCACGCACAAAGAGGGCGTCGTTAGCAACAACATCATTATTAAATTCAAGTTTATAAACACTCCTTTCCAATCGAGGGTTTATGTTTACCAATACGCGCTTTTCAATCGTGAACTCTTCTTCACAATTCATAGCGGCAGTTGAAATCATCTTCTAAGTCGTAACGACAGCTGCTCATTATATAAAGAAAGAGTTCTTCAGGGTGAACGGTGTACGTGAGCTCAACCCTGTACCGCTCAAGTGCTTTGTAGAAAAAGTTCATGATATTTCAAAGAGTCTCAACCTTTTAAATAAGCATCCAGCTATACACTATTATCGCCTTGTTCAGTCCTGCACTCGGAAAATCTGTCGAGTAGAGCGGTGTATGCGTATTCAAGAACGGTATCAAAATAAAGCATATGCGTAACACGTTCGTCTAATATAGGCTTGAGCTTGCGGAAACCGACGATTTCAAACATTCTGTCGAGGATGAATCGGTTTTGCGTAGGGGCAAGAACGTTATTATCAGCTGCATTCTTCCACATCAATCGTATATGAATGCATGGCTGATCGTTATTTATACACAACGTACAAACAATGGCATATGAGGGGCTATCACTAATCTGCTCTCTTCTTGTATCTACACTTGCAGGAATTTTATAAAGTTCCTCACTCTACTTCTCAACTACCGCAAAGACTCTATCCATTCCCTCAACACTTAAATAAACAACATTCCGTTTACCAGAGTTTGTTTGTCTACAAGTCGTTTCCAGTAAATAGCTAATGCCACCGGTTTCACGCCTGAACACGCGCAATGACTTCTTCACCGACATCGTACGCGGCATTGAGAATGCTTCTCAAAGGAAGTTCCATCGTATTTGAGAAGTGAACGTCCAGTCGGTTTAAGCTCTGAAATGACTATCAGCCACGGGTGGGCGGATCGGCTCGACAGGAGGAGTGAGTCACACCATAAGCTGTTAAATCGTGTACGGCGTTGTTCCAACGTGAAAGAGAATACTTGTATCCCATTATATTGGGTAGGTGTTTTGAGAAATTTTCCAATACATGAAGCAATATCGGTTTTAATGTTTTATCACTCCCATTCCCAAGAATGCGCACCAAACATTTTAGTTCAGGGGGATTTTCACAAACTAAACACATTTTATTCTCACTCCGGCGCACTATTTGAGAGAAACATATGCCCATATTTTTCCTCTGTGCTTAGCAGACGATACTCGTCTCTAAATTCTGTTAAAAACTCATGCAGTCCTTTAGCCACAACCTCACTACAAACTTCGTCATGATATATATTAATGTAGTGGAAAAAATACTTCAGATTCTCCATTATAACAAGATTTACATTCCCAAACGTAGGGAACGAATACTCGGTATGATGCAACATGATAATAATATCTCTTGTCACACCACTCATCAACAAGACTCACTAGCCATAACCGTTGCTTCTCTTCTGCACGTGTTTTTTCTTCCACTTCACGGTATATATGAGCTTTTATAAAGTTTAGTTCTACAACATAGTTAATACATCGCTTTTACCAAGAAATCCTGCAATGCCCTGGCCAGAAAAGCCGTAGAGTATTTGTACCTCTTGTTCATCAAATTTCGCACTGTTCAATGTAGCCTTAAATGTATCAAAGGAGGGTCGAATAAGGAGTCGTTCAGTATCCACCAGATCTTTACACTTTGCCGAATACCACTTCATAAACGTCGAACACACAACATTAAAGGTAGCCATTACTATTTTTTCTACGTGGGTTTTCTTCAAATGCACGTCTGAGATCCAGGGCTTGCATCGGTCAACTGAGCACGCAGGGATCATACAGAGGCTGGAGCTTAGAACATTCTCCTGTACATACGCACACACACACACACACACACACATACATACAAAGGAGAAAGTTAACAATAGATATATATATATATATATATAACACTCAGAGATTATGGTATCCAAAGGGTGCAGTATCATAGGTGCCAGGCACCTGGTAACGTTTCCTATAGGTGTTACGGCACACCTTCGTACCCCTAAGTTCCTTCACGCCCCCTAATTTCTGCGTCCGAAAATTGTGGGTCCCTACAGTTAGTTGGGGTGGCTGGTCGTCCTTATCTTCCAAGCACACTAGATTCTTCAACGATTAAAGTTAACAGCCCGCCGATTCGACTGGTTGAGTGTGATACTCTTAGCCTTCACGATATATTTCATATCCTTCACCAACCCCACCCTCACCCGTACCCCATAAGTTTTTTGGTCCTGTTGAGAAAAAAGAGTCGGCGTATGCGATCTCTCGATACTCATCCTTGATCTCATCAGTTAACTCTCCGAGGAATTCACCAAAAGGAGGCATATATTCACCTTCCCTCGCTGTGAATATCATACTATCTGTATCGGCGTACAGAACCCTCCGTCCAAGAGAATGCAATAGACCCCAAAGTTTGATGCGTGCGTAGGCCGTTGTGAAGCTGGCTACAGGTATGTTTGCAACCCGTGAGGTATCTGTGGCCACTTCGGTAATGTTATACCCGGATTTGAACAGGAATAAGGGGGTATATTTTTATTTGAGGAAGGTACTATTATGGGGGTTGAGTCGTAAGACGTAGAGGGTTGGAGGCTCTATTACTGGGGTTCTAACAACCGGAGCAATCCTGGTACGCTTTATACCTGACGTGGAGGGCTCTTCATCATGCCTCCGCTTCGAATTGTCGCGTGCTACAGGTGTCGCTGGTGTGTGCTCGTTAGCGTGGTTTGAGTCTGTGACAACGACTACACTGTCGTCGGGGTCGTCTGTAATATCGATGATGGGGACATGATGCTGTACCTCATCGTCAGTCACGGTTCTGTGGAAAAGGAAAACAAGACTGTAGGATATAAGGAACACCACTTAAATTTTTATTATATTTTGTAAATGACCCACTTAGGAGTGTGATGTGTTAGAGATGGATTCTGTAGAAAAATTCAGGTTCACGAGCCTATCCACATGTATTATATCTGGCCCTACTGGATGTGGTAAAACTGTGTTTATGCTTAAAATCATTAAAGAAAAGGGAGAGATGGTCTCAAAATTTGTGCATAAAGTTTTATGGTGCTATTCGATGTATCAATCAGTGTTCAATGAGTACCAACATGATATTTTGTTCCACAAAGGTGTATATGACGTTAATTCGTTAAAGGGAAATAAACATACAGTCATTGTAATTGACGATCTCATGTTGGAGATGGATAAAACGTTTGCCTAGATATTTACAGTGTTATCCCACCATCTTAACATACGGGTTGTTCTTCATCAATCATAGTCTATTTTTCAAAACTTTCTTAGGTTAGTATTTCCCTTTGGGGGGTGAGGACAGCCCACCTTTTCCCCCAAAGACTCTCCTCCTCCTTTCTCTCTCTCTCGTTGAAAAGAAAGCCCAGAAGCTGTTGGGTTATATCAGGAGGCAATTTCAGTTTCGGAACAAGGAGATTGTGCTCTCGCTGTACAATTCCCTGGTTCGGCCGCACCTAGAGTATGCTGTGCAGTTCTGGTCGCCCACCCTCAGGAAAGATATTGAGAGGCTGGAGCGAGTGCAGGCGAGGGCCACAAAGTTAATCCCTTCCGTTAGGCATATGGGCTAAAATCGACGCTTACGCGCCCTGGACTTGTTTTCGCTGAAACTCGGAGACTGTGCGGTCAACTCATCGAGGTTTTCAAGCTCTTACGCGGGTTCAACGATGTCGATTTTAGAAGCATGTTTAGTTTAAATGATAACCCAACTCGCAACAATGGTTGGAAGTTCGATTTGAAACGGTTTAGGACTAGTGTGTGTGTGGGAATTACTTTACGTATAAGATCTGTGACACGTGGAACAGTTTATCTTCAGAAGTTGTGAACAGTTCCTCTGTGGATCATTTCAAGGAAAGGTTAGATCAAAACCAATCCTTGTAACTCTCTCTTAGATTAAGGTTACCCATTTGGGGGGAGGTTATCCTCCCTTCTCCCCCCCAAAGCTCCCTTCCCTCATTGCAATTTGGGGGATAACCCCTCCCTCTTGTTGCGCAACCCCTTGTTGCAAGACCCCTCCCTTTTGCAACATACCCCTTGCAACGGCATCCCCTCCCCTTTGCAACATTCCCCTTGTAACAACTCCGTTCTCCATTTGCAATATTGATCAACATTTGCAACATTGCTTTGCATTCGTCCATTTTGCGCCCATGCTACCCACATACATGTATTTTCAAAATTTCTATTAAAAAAAAGGAAACGAAAAATGGCGTCGTTGGCCTTGGAGACCTTATTTTTGGCTCTCTTTGCCTTCTGTGGAGGGGTCACTTTTGCGGGCACTCACCCTTATCCCTCTCTTTACTACATAAAAAACAAAAAAAAAGGTAAGTTTAATAATTATTTTAGGTGAATATGTTTTCTGCACAACTATATATATATATATACACACACGGACGAGACATATTAATGTATTTTATTCATATGCCTTTAATTTTTTATTATTAATTTATTGGTGCCCTAATTTCTTACTCAGATGTGTTTATGAGTTTAATATTAGAGCAAGAAGATCTGAAATTATTTATGAACTTTATTTTAAGGAGTTCGGCCAAATATTTCTTTTTCTTTGAAACCGAACTTTATCCCTCCATTATTTTTCATTCAGTAAATGAATAAGAAATAAATAGAATAGGTAATGTACCCATTCAGTTCAAAAACATTTTAAGAATATAAATAGAAAATTAAATTACTTTTCATATGAGAATAATCTTTATCCCAAATACTTTTTACGGGTTTTAAAAGAATGAAACTTTATATTGTATAAGCAACTTTTAGGTTTTCTGTATATTGCTTACGCAACATTCTTTTTATTTTTGCTTATTTTTACCAAATTTATTCCCTCGACCTTGCTCTTGGCAGCGCCCTTGAGTTTTCTTGTATAATTCTAAAGCACACTTCATATTATATAGTCTTGAATCTTGATGGTAATTTTGCTACAGTTGCGTTTTCCCACGGTCTGGAAGCTGCCATTCTACGCAAACGTATTCACCCCTTTTTCGAGATGAATTTTTCGGGGAATAAAAATGAATTTTAAATTGTGTTAAGTTTATGAACGAAAGAATTGAAAATAAAGAAAAATTACATTAGAATTATTATTTAAAGAAGTATTAAATCCTTTTACATAATTCATTACCTTTCCATCTTCGATGTGTTCGGAGACATTCGTATTACGAACTATTCGAATATTTGAAAATAAAGGAAATTAAACGCGTTCATCATCTTTTCCGTTCGTATTTTCCTCTAAGAAAAGTAGGAAAAGGAAAGGGGATTTAAAGCATTTTAGCGTACCACTATCTCTTATCAAGGAAATAAAGAAACACGAAAGTAGTAAGAATTATTTCTTTCTCTGTATTGATTTAATCCACGTAAGGAAACAAGAAACAACGATTCAGGGAATGAGAAAGAAAATAATAAACAAAACCGTTTACAGAAAAAATAGAAAGAGAGAAAGAACTGATAAGCGATCATTTAGACAAACTTTATTTTTTTAATAATGATAATATCATACTGCTTTACTGTTGGGTGAGAAATTATACTGCCTAAATTAGACATTCAGGACTGACGTTAAAATTATGCGTATGCTATATTTAATACAAAAATATCTCACATATTCATTTGAATTGCACGTTTATTTTTAAGTAAAATTTTTGGCTAGTCCAGGTTATATGTAAGAAAATTTCAGTGGATTTGTTCACTGTTCGAACATACTGTAATGCCAATGCTGTGTAGCGCGTATTTCTAAGCTTTACACGCATTTACAATCCATAAAATGAATTACACTCCTTATAAATTCATTAGTAAATATATACAGATAAATTATCACGACTATTTTTAAATAATAATTTCTTAACTGTTATAATACGTTTTTTTAAATATAGAGAAGGTAAGAGAAAAATTGTGATAAGGTGAACAGAACGCTTCGAAAGCTTTTTCTCCTCTCATATAGTGTTTCACAACCGGTCTGCCATACTTTGCGGGGTGATTTGGAGGGGTGATATCAAGTAAAAAGTTAATATAACACCGGTGCTATTTCCAATGTAAAAAAAAATCTCACTATCACGAACTTAGATGCAGCTCGTTTTGTTATACTCTTCTCATCCTCTCTTTACTTGCATGTTTGTAGTTTGCGTGGTATGATAGTGTTTCTTTGAGTTAAGACTGTGTTTGCATGGTTTGTAAGCGTTCTTATTTTACTTCTTTTCATCTTTCACCCCTTTCACCCCCCTATACTCTTCTCATCCTCCCTTTACTTGCATGTTTGTAGTTTGCGTGGTATGATAGTGTTTCTTTGAGTTAAGACTGTGTTTGCATGGTTTGTAAGCGTATGATGATGGTGAGTCTTTCTCTCTCTTTTTTTGAATGAATGTTAACCCACGAATGATAGGTTTTGCTACTTACTTAACCTCTTATTCTCTTCTTTTAACTCCCTATTCTCTTCTTTTAACCCCCTACTCTCTTCTTTCTCTCGGGCTAACCTTAGAGTGGATCATAGGGTCTTTGTTAGCCTTAGCTTCTGTAGATCTGTAGTTCACCATCCTCCTACTCCTCCTCATCATCAACCTGTCCCTCCTCATCACCCTCATCCTCCACCTAATCCTCATCCTATCATGATTCTCCTGCATCCCTTCCTCCTGTTCATCCTCTTCCTTATCTTCGTTATCATCTATCTCATTATTATCATTGTTATCATCTACCTCATCTTTCTCCTCCTCCTTATTTCCGTATTATCCGCCTCCTTGTCATCAGCATACTCACCATCATCATCATCCTCTTCCTCCTACGCCTGATCATAATCCTCCTCGTTCTCCTACTCGTCGTTGTCCTCCTCCTCCTCCTCATCATCATCATTTTGGTCCTTATTATCGTCGTTAATGACCTTCTCCACCTTTTCATCATCTCCCTCACCCTCCTCTTCCTTATCATTCTCAACACATTTTTGTAATACAAAAATCTTTATTAAGAAAAGAATAGAAGGGACAGAGATTTACAATATTTTTCAATGTTTTTTCCTGTACAGTTTAGATATTTGATGTCATTAACATATTCACAGAATTTTAATCTGAATATGCCCTTGGAAGCATGGAGGCTTTTTACCCAAATTAATAAGATTTACTTAATTTATTATACAGGGTGTCCCAGAATTAACTATCTATTTCAATGAAATCGGACAAATTTTTTAAAAACACACTTTTATTTATGTTTATCATGTTTAATATGTGTTAAAAATGTATAAATTTCTAAATTTTTTTCAGAATTATATTTTCATAATTTTTTCATAGTTTTTCATAGTTTTATTTTCATTCTCTTTCAGAACCCTATTAATAATGAATACACAAGAACGCATCTTTGTTGTAACATCCCGTATCAAAGCCTTTTTCATCAGTGTCGAACGCAAGATTCTATGAACTGTTGTCTTGGATATGTTGAGTCTTCGACCGGCCTCCCTAACCGAAGTTGTTGGTTCATCCTCAAACACTTGTCGTACCTGTTCGGTACTGTTACGTGCTGTCCTTGGGCGTCCTCTTCCCACCTCGTCGTGTACGGATCCAGTTCTTTTATATTTGTTCACAAGTTCACGAATCGCTTTGTCTGTAGGACCGGTTCTGTGGAATCTTCTTGTAAATTTTTCTCTGATTTCATTACATTGCATTCCTTTGATACGGGATGTTACAACAAAGATGCGTTCTTGTGTATTCATTATTAATAGTGTTCTGAAAGAGAATGAAAATAAAACTATGAAAAACTATGAAAAAATTATGAAAATAAAATTATGAAAAAAATTTAGAAATTTATACATTTTTAACACATATTAAACATGATAAACATAAATAAAAGTGTTTTTAAAAAATTTGTCCGATTTCATTGAAATAGATAGTTAATTCTGGGACACCCTGTATAAGAGAAGTGAAAGTGGTAAGATTTTGTAATAGTGATAAAAAAAATAATAATAGCAAGAATAATAATAATAACAACAACATCAATAATAAGAATCTATAATAATAATAATAATAATAATAATAATATGTACTTTCTGTTCTTCTGTCTAAGCTTCTGTCTGTCCGGCATTTTTCTCGGAAACCGCTCAACGTAGGACATTCACTCTTACACCGTTGGAAAGGTCTTTGTTCTGGGAGGATCCAAAGAATATATATTATTTCGTTCGCACACACGTGCAACTTTTAAATGAAGTCAGATAGAGAAAAAGTTCATAGGAGGAAAAATGTTCCTTTTCGTCTGTTTAGGCGGAGGGAGGTGTCGGGGGTGGTGTGGAGGCATGTAGGAAACTTACCCATCAATTTTTGGCGGGTCCCACCAGCTGAAATTTGAAGGTGCATGAACAATAGGCGAAAATGCAATTGGCTTCCCGAGTACCATATTTTACGCCTCATAAGACGCTACGTTTTTCCTGAAAAAAGTCTCCAAAAATCACCCTGCGTCTTAGCATCGTAAGGTCAAGATCTTAGAGATAAGTTTACGGCACAAAACGTCCGCTATTACTGGTGTTTAAGAGGAAAACCATATTTTTTTTCCTAAATATTCTTTGCTGAATATAGGGTGCGTCTTACCACTTGTAGCGTCTTATGAGGCGTAAAATACGGTATGTGTTTTATTGTTAAATCATTAAGCAGTTCTTTTAGTTTCATGTGAAAACTCTTGCAACAATATCTGGCTTATGTTCTGGTCTTTGATAAGCTTCAATGCTTTCAACGATTTCAATCCATCTTGGATTGCAAGGAAATGTAAGAAATAGGTCCGGCTTCCCAAATTCTCTTACAATTGCCATAGCGTCTTGATAATTCTGCTGCATTGCTCTGGGGTTGCCTTGATAAAGATACGAATTTGACTGCAGATGTTTTGTGTTTATATTCTTAAGCCTGATTTTACACAGGAACAGCTTTATGTAGCTTTTTCTAGAGTGAGAAGTTCTGATTCTGTTAAAGTCTTTGGTGAAAGAATAACTAGAAATCCTATATTTAAAGAAGTAATGTTGCAATAAAGATACTAATTTGACCGCAAATATTTTGCGGGTCTCTGCTAGTACTCTATCAATCATTACTTGAAATGAATATTTTGTAAACTTTTTATTAAAAAATGCATTCATAGGCTCTTATCGTTTAATCTCTAAAGAACAAGATAGTTTCTTGGTTTAATTATAGAATTGATAATCAAATTATGTTAAATTCCTCTGTAAGTTTCATAATGTGTCCAATAATATAGAAGTTAAGATAGTAGCATCACCAGTAAGGCTCTGGGATGATGATTGGTTAAACAAAATCAAAAGTATTAAAAATTCATCGGAAGTGATAAATAATTAGAGAGTAATGTGAGCAGTATCCCCGCAAAAATGTAGAGTGGGGAACAGGGGGGGGGTAGGGTGAGCCATGAATGCAAAATGGGGGTAAGGGGGTTGGGGGATACGGATGCAGAAATGTAGAGTGGCTATATAGGGGTGGGTGGGGGAGAAGGGATGTGTGTGTGTGTATATAATATATATATATATATATTAATGTATAATGGTTATAAAGGGGGTAGGTGAGAATGGCAGTACATACACAAATGTATATTGGTTATAACGGGGGGTGGGGGAGAATGAAAGTGTATATATATTAAAGTATAGTGGTTATAAAGGGGGATAGGGGCTGTAGAGTGTCATATACGTTTGTGTGTATGTATTTGAGCCGAATAACTAACATCCTATCACCACGACTTCTTGAAGCAGACTGCGGTACCCTATGGCTGTCTGCGATGTGCTACAGAGTAAAGAGTGGTAAGGAGTGCAGATATGTAGAGGAAACCATCTGTCAGCGCCAGGAATGATGTCGTAGTGTATACATATATATTTATCAATTTAAACCGAAATCGGGAAATATATATTAAATAAATATGTAATATTTTTGGAATTAATAAAGTTATTTCCATGTACTCTTTCTGGCTTGAAACGAACACATCTTTGACACTAATTAACTTACCAATCTCACTGCAGTCAAACCAAAAGAATTATAACGACTTCATTTAAAATGAGATTATACACATCAGACTCTGTAGTTCCAACCAAAATATATTCAACCAAACTTTAAATTTCCTCAAATCAAAAGAATTCTACTTTCTTCACAATTAATTTAAAACAACAATTAAAGCACACAATTACATTGAACTGATTTATTAACTTACGAAGCTCACTGCAGTCAAGCCAAAAGAAATATAATTACTTTATTTCAGGAACAACGGAATAGAGTATCACCATATACAGTATATTCATATACTGTATGTACGTTTGTGTGTATATACTTGAGCCGAATAGCTAACATCCTATCACCATGACTTCTTGAAACAAATTGCGGTGCCCTATGGCTGTCAGCCATTTGTCCTGGCGTTGTGTATACATATATATATATATATATATATATACAGGGTGTCCATAAATGTTTACCCTGAAAACAGTATGTTCTCATGTTTAATGACGAATCTTACATCCGTTTTCTTTTTACAAGTGATCTCGTACACGCAAGAGTTTCTGTGCTGTGTGTTTCGTCTACCGCATTCGCCGCTAGGAGCGCTGTAGTAGCTGTTCAGTTAAGATGGAGTCTGTGACAGAGAAGGCACAATGTGTTGTGTGGCTTGCAGAAACAAAATCTCCTGTCAGTGTTCAGCGAAGGTTCAGAACAAAGTATGGAAAGAATCCACCTGATGTGAAGTTAATTAAGTCGTGGATGAAAAAATTCTTGGAAACTGGAAACGTGGAAAAGGGAAAGAGCAGTGGTAGACCATTAGTTTCCGATGGGATGGTGGAAAACATTCAAACTGCTTTCACACGGTCACCAAGGAAGTCGGTGAGACAAGCTTCATGCCAACTAAAGATACCGAAGTCTACGGTGCACAAGGTGTTACACAAACGTTTGAAGTTACACTATCTATTTCAATGAAATCGGACAAATTTTTTAAAAACACACTTTTATTTATGTTTATCATGTTTAATATGTGTTAAAAATGTATAAATTTCTAAATTTTTTTCAGAATTATATTTTCATAATTTTTTCATAGTTTTTCATAGTTTTATTTTCATTCTCTTTCAGAACCCTATTAATAATGAATACACAAGAACGCATCTTTGTTGTAACATCCCGTATCAAAGCCTTTTTCATCAGTGTCGAACGCAAGATTCTATGAACTGTTGTCTTGGATATGTTGAGTCTTCGACCGGCCCCTCCCTAACCGAAGTTGTTGGTTCATCCTCAAACACTTGTCGTACCTGTTCGGTACTGTTACGTGCTGTCCTTGGCGTCCTCTCCTCTCCCACCTCGTCGTGTACGGATCCAGTTCTTTTATATTTGTTCACAAGTTCACGAATCGCTTTGTCTGTAGGACCGGTTCTGTGGAATCTTCTTGTAAATTTTTCTCTGATTTCATTACATTGCATTCCTTTGATACGGGATGTTACAACACAAAGATGCGTTTTGTGTATTCATTATTAATAGTGTTCTGAAAGAGAATGAAAATAAAAACTATGAAAAAACTATGAAAAAATTATGAAAATAAAATTATGAAAAAAATTTAGAAATTTATACATTTTTAACACATATTAAACATGATAAACATAAATAAAAGTGTTTTTAAAAAATTTGTCCGATTGACATTTTGAACAGCATTGACGAGGATAATGACTTCTTGTTACGTGTCTGCTTTTCAGACGAGGCTACGTTTCATCTTAGTGGTAGGTAGAGTCAACAGACACAATGTGCGTATTTGGGGATCGGAAAACCCACGTACCGTAAGGGAGCATATTCGGGACAGTCCGAAGATCAATGTCTGGTGTGGACTAATGCATGACCAGATAAGTGGTCCTTTCTTCTTCGCTGAGAACACTGTTTCCACAACTGTGTACCTGGATATGCTCACCAATTACGCCATCCCCCAGCTGCACGACAGGCAGCCAACTGTCATCTTCCAACAAGATGGGGCACCCCCTCATTGGGCGCATGTTGTTCGTGAAACTCTCGACGCAACATTTCCAAATCGATGGATTGGCAGGGACGGGCCAATCCCATGGCCCCCAAGATCACCAGACATTACCCTGCTGGATTTCTTTCTCTGGGGTCATGTTAAAGATTTGGTTTATGCGACAGTTGTTCCAGATATCAGGACATTGCGAGAACGCATTACGGATGCAATTGCAACAGTTAACCCACAAATGTTGGAAAATGTGTGGCGTGAGTGTGAATACCGTTTAGACATTTTACGTGCCACTAGGGGTGCACATGTGGAAGCTTATTAAGTTCATTAACTATGTATCAAAACTTTTTATGTTTATCTACTTATGATTAAAACTGTGTTTGAATACGAGTGTTTATTTAAAAGTTATAGCATGCTTTAATCAGGGTAATCATTTATGGACACCCTGTATAATAATAATAAGTTTTTTATTTACCTCTCTTTTTTTATAAGATAATAAAATCTTTGGGAGGCTACAAAACCATTACCGGATTAAAAATTCTAATGGTTCCTTTGGACGATTAAAAGGAATTACGAAAACGTCACTTTTGTGCCACCCCCTCAGTACCAGTGCCACACCTCATCAATTCGGCATAAATGCCCCCCTACTAGTGTTATTGCCCTGTTTCCGATCTTTTTTATTTTACGTCTACAATTTACTGGAAACATCATCATATATACGAGGTGTGATCAAAAAGTTCGGTAAATAGTCCCACAACTAATGAACACGTGTCACTAGGTGATGTCAGTGTGTATGGCTGATGACGTCACCTTGGCCACTTGCCAGATGCCAACAAAGACCATTCAACTGCGCACCAGTGCGCCGTGTCATTGCTTTGTGTGAGGGCGTTTTTGTGGCGTCTGGCGATTTTGCAGAAAATATCGAAATTTGAGCAACGTGCAAGCATCAAATTTTGTTTTAAACTTGGTAAGACGGCTACAGAAACGCATGGAATGCTTGCAGCTGTCTACGGAGATGAAGTTGTTACAAACAAGACGGACGGACGACCATTTCTTTCATCATCTTCCAAAGACTCATTTCCTTCTCCAAACCTTCCAAACCACTTGCAAACAGTCTTGTTTATAGCAACTTCATCTCCGTAGACAGCTGCAAGCATTCCGTGCGTTTCTGTAGCCGTCTTACCAAGTTTAAAACAAAATTTGATGTTTGCATGTTGCTCAAATTTCGACATTTTCTGCAAAATCGCCAGACGCCACAAAAACGCCCTCACACAAAGCAATGACACGGCGCACTGGTGCGTAGTTGAATGGTGTTTGTTGGCATCTGGCAAGTGGCCAAGGTGAGATCATCAGCCATACACACTGACATCACCTAGTGACACGCGTTCATTAGTTGCGGGACTATTTATCGAACTTTTTGATCACACCTCGTATATATATATATATATATATATATATATATATATATATATAATATATATATATATATATATATATATTATATATTTGTGCCAGCAGCTATCAGGGAGAGGTCACTCTGCCAGCCACAGCCATATAGCCAAGAAAGCTTTGCAAGGTATTCCATTGATGTGACAAGTACATGCAAAAGGTAAAAGCTGGGACCAAGTGTGGACGCTGTTTCAGGAATTAATACCTTCTGTATTTAATCGTTTGTAATATGCTGAATATTTTTAATATAAGTATTGCATTGTCTTTTGTGCGTTCAAGTAAAGTTTTATAATTAAAACATTTTACAGTAAATTTCCAGTCCTTTCCTAAAAGAAATATATATACTGTAAAAAGTATAGTAATGTGAAGAAACTAATATATAAACAAAAACATTTTGGAGTAAATTTTGCTAGATTAATTAAATGGATTTATGTGCGGAAGAGAGACTTAATACTTTTATTTATAAATAAATAAACGAGATAAGTTTCAGTTCCTCCTGATACCTAAAAATATAGCACTTTAAACCACATCCGTTAAAAATGAAGCTCGAATCGGCCCAAATCAAAACCGCAACTCTTAGTTTTTGTTTTCTGTGCAGTTGGAGATTTGCAACAGTTCTAAATCCATAATAGCCCATTATTTATATTTATATTTATATATATATATATATATATATATATATATATATATATATTATATATATATATATATATATATATATATATATGTATATTCCCTGACGAGGTGTAGTTCTGAATACACGAAAGGCCTTGGAATCATTTTTCTTTTTCCTTGTGGATTTACATCATATATATATATTATATATATATATATATATATATATATATATATATTTATATATATATATGCGCCTCAGTGGTGTAGTGGTTAGCGTTGCTACGAATCCATCAGCCCCGGGATCGAAACCCGGTGACTGCAGACGGCGTGCAGCAGAACCCAGCTGTTCATCCAGTAGTATGATGGCATTTCGGGAGAGGAATTTGGGGTGCTTTGAAACGTGCTCCTGGAGGCCTTCGCCTCCGTTATGAGGGGCCCCCTTCCTTAAGTTCTTCACTCCATTTATGGGGTCTCACCTTCCTTAGAAAGAAAAAAAAGGATTCATCATTGCCTCCCTTCACGATAAAAAATCTTCCTATGAGTTTCTTTCACGGTCTTTCATGAGACAAACAAAATCAAACAAACAAACAGACAAAAAGAGACAAACAAACATTCGAGTACTTTTGGTTCCGGCATGTTCCACCAGACAATAGAAATGAAAACTTAAAATAAATATCTGAAAAATGGTTTAATAGGCCTAACGAGAGTATGCATCGACCTCAAAGCATACAATGACTTGTATTATAATCCAATACCACATACCTCTTCAAATGTAATTCCACTTGCATGTGCTAACAAAATGCGAACATCACAAAATACAAACTTAGATTAAACACATTTTAAATCAAAAACAATTTCTTTGTTTAATATTTATATTATATGAAGTTAAATAAAAGTATTAAATAAAATTAAAATAAAACATCTTATTTTCAATTATATGGGTAACTTTTGCTTTTCCTATTTAAAATTCATTTATTCTACACTAATATGAAATGAAGCGAAATGAAATGGATTGAAAAGGCTTATTGGCAGACTATAGCCCATAGGAGAAATACTATTAACTTACATTATGTAGTTTAGCCAACATAACTACTATTATTTACCATCAATTACCAGCTTAAACATTATTATTTGTTTACCATTATATATATATATATATATATATATATGGGATGAATTTCACAATTAAGCACGTGAAATGAATGAAAGATGCAGATGTGTGTATATATATATATATGTATATATACATATATATATATATAATTATATATATATATATATATATTATTATATATATACACCGTAAGTATATACTGTATATTTGATAAGTTTACTGATTCAATGTACAGTAGCTGCATATTTCTTTCTTAAGTACGTTAATCATAATAGGTAACTCAGTTCACAATCCTGCCAGATTTTCTAAACTAAGTAATAATAAACATTTTTAAACGTATGTAATTTTTTCTATGATTTTTCTTAATGAGAAATTATTATTAGTATTATTACTCTTACCAATTATTGACCATAAATTATACAGGCCTGAAAGTGAGAACTTTGTAGGAGAGATTTTCTTAATAATAACTGATTTTATATAACTCAATTACATTTGAAATGAAATTAAAAGGTATATTGGCAGACTATAGTCCATATGACATAGGCTGACCATACGTACCGTTTGGAACGGGACAGTACCGTTTGTTTTGTATTTCCTGGCCGTCCCGTCGTTTTAATAAAAATGTCAATTTTGTCCCGGTTTATGTACTTACTTTTTCATGAATACAGAATATTACATAACCCCGTCCCTTTTTTGCCATCCCAATGTCCCGTTTTTGTCTCAAGGAAATATGGTCAGCCTAAATTATGACAAAAACTATTAAGTTACATTATTCAGTTAGACGAACATACATGCGTTTAGCCAACATAGCTATTATTAATTACCATCAATTACCATCTTAAGCATTATTTGTTTTCGTTATTATATATATATATATAGAGAGAGAGAGAGGATGAATTTCACAATTAAGCACGTGAAATGAATGAATGATATATAAATTATATATATATATATATATATATATATATATATATATATATATATATATATATATTTGATAAGTTTTACTGATTCAATGTCCAGTATTTGCATAATTCTTTGTTAAGTACGTTAATTATAATTGGCAACTCAATTCACAATCTTGCCAGATTTTCTAGGCTAATTAATAATAATCAATTTTAAACGTATGTAATTTTGGTACTTACGTATTATCGGGACTACCAAACTGTTTATTATGTATTTTTGCTCCCAATATCACAATTTAACTTAACCAATCATCAAGGGCATACAGTTGACCTAACCGGGCATTCAGTTGACCTAACTGGGCATTCAGCTGACCTAACCGGGCATTCAATTAACCTAACAGGTTAATATTGGTTATTTCACCTAAATATCTTCTGATCTTTTCGTATTAGGCACTCACTGTCACATTTCGGGCAAGTTAAGGATGAGAGAATAATAACGCGGTAATTGATAAAAACATCCAGTGTCAACATTCGTGTCAATTGAATGCCCGGTTAGGTCAACTGTAAGCCCTTGATGATTGGTTAGGTTAAATTGTGATATTTTCGTTAGTTTAAACGAAAATGACGAGAGCAAAAATACATAATAAACAGTTTGGTAGTCCCGATAATACGTAAGTACCGTAATTTTTTCTAGTAATTTATCTGTAACGAGAAATAGTTAATTATTATTGTTACCAATTATTAACTATAAACTACACAGGCCTACGAATGAGAAATTTGTAAGAGTTATTTTCTTACTAATAGTTGATTTATATAAATCAATTACTCTGATTTCGAATAAGGTATCCATTTTTCTATCACGTAAGAATTTTCTGCAAACTGGAAGGGAAAAGCAGTTCATAAATAAATATTATTTATTTCAATTTACATTAGGTACCTATTTCGTTTTGTTATGCTAAATACAAATGCAAACAACTTTTAAAAGAAAGAATGCTATTAAAATCAATTACATAGCCATCTTTAATTTGCCTGAGTTTTGTTGTGGGCCTATGCGCTGATCCTTTTCCTTTATGTAATAATTCTGGAGTACCACGTTTCAACATCCACCTACTGTAGTTAATTCATTATTTTTGGCGAATACCTAATTAATATTCTTTCAGTTATAATACGATTTCCATGATACGATGAAATTAAAACAGAAACATTTTTATAATGCATTTTATAATAGTGTTACACTAAATGTTCCAAAGTCGTTTTCTACACACATTTGCAATACAGAAAATGGAATTTTGGTTTAGTGAGAGATTAGGCATAAATGAAATATATTTGTTTAGGATTAATCTAAAAATTTAAAACATTACTTGTAAGCAATTAGCTTCACTGATTAATATAATTTCTTAACAATAGTTTACTAATCCACATTTTCAGCAACTTCCCGGAATTATACAAACCGGCAGGGATTGCGAAATTTTCATAACGTTATATTACAATATAATACGCTATAATACATTTAAAAACATTTGGAATATGAGTTGCTGGATATACATATTTGTATATTGAAGGAAGATCCCTTAAATTTATCGTTGCAAAGGTACATGACTGCATATATAAAAAGCATTCATTTTTCTTATTAACAAACTATGAAATCTGTTGGTAGGCCTTAGCCAAATTACATAATGAAGTCCACAACGAATTGAAATTATGGCGAAATATGGAAACTATCTGTGTATTGCAACACAGAGAGATGAAGCTATTTAAGCCCAGACTCTAATCGAAATCATCACTCTTCATGCAGCAGAAAGTTTGTTAACACTTCACTCCCTTTACAGTTTGTGAGTATTTTTAAACTTTTTTAGCTTGTTAACTGATAATTAATCACTATTTTTCAGGATGGGCTTTGAGTAAAATTCATTCTAGATGTTCGATTCCTTTCTTGTGCACGAATAATATATATATATATATATATATATATATATATATATATATATATATATATATATGCGACTCGGCAGGGCACTGGTTAGCATCGCTGACTACTTAGCGTAGTGGTCGTCCCCGATGACGACAGGCGGCTCGCAACAAACCTAACTGTTCACTAGGGTGTCCCGTTAAACCCAAAGTTGGTCGGGTACAGCATTAACCGATATAATATTGTGAAGTGGGTTACTAAGAATGCCCACACAAGTTTTTAAAGTCCTATCTAAAACATTCCTGCATCCCCAGCGGTTTACATTTTACATCCCCGATTCACACAAAAAAAATTGGCATTTTTTGGCATTTTCTAGTAAAATATAAAATTTTAATTAAAAGTAAAACACATTTACCACTCTATATGCGTTTCTGGTAATGTATACTAGCTTTATAAATGTCAATGTTAAATGTAGGCCCCACAGGGCCCAATTTAGCCCCCTTATTTCATATTTTTAGCGATTGTTACGAACTAATCTAACTTTTTCTCAGGAATTTCTAAATCTAAGTACCATAATACCTATTTAAATTGATAAAATGGCTCTAAGCAAACCATTAACTAGAAGCAAAACAAATTCCCTTTCTAGGTCAACCTATAGCCTCCATAACGACTACAGCTGTTCCAACCAATAAGCAAGTACTCAAATACTTCCATCATATTAAAGCTTGTACTCCTCATTATAATCAGTCCCTTGTTAAAGGAAAACTTATAAGTCATCAAGCTGGCATGGTAATAGACCATGTGTTCTCCTTTTGGAATAAATACACTTTACCCACTAGTAGCAGACAATATGCCGTTAAAAAACTTCTTAAGTTGCACCAGGAATGGTATGTTCTAACAAAACATAAATATATAAAAACTGAAGAGCACCTAAGTTCAGTAAACAAATTTTATGAAAACCTTGAAACAATATTTGATGTCGCTCACCCATTTCCTGAAAAAGTTCTTTCAGAAAAGCTAGGGAAAGCTGAAGTCGAGGAAGATCTGGAGTTTTTAAAGATGCTGAGAGAGAGGGATATAAAGTTACACTGGGTTCAAGAGATAAGACTTCAGAGCAAAGAATAAAAAATAAAATAAAAAGACTAGCAACCAATGAACGTTTACGTCAGAAAGAACAAGAAAGAATAAGCAAACCATCTAAAGTGAAAATAGAGGAATTAGAATGTGAGGGAGTTAGTTCTAACGATTATGATTACCTCAATAAAAGACTGAAAACAACTAAAGAACAAAAGCCTATCTACCTACCTAGAAATGTACTTAAAGAGTCTATTGTAGCCAGTGCTATAGACAGAGGAAATGTATCTGTTAGAACAGCTACAGTAATAATTTCTGCTTTAATTAGAGCCGGCGGTGGAGACCTAAACGATTATGCAGTTTCAAAAACATCTACACATGTACACACAAGTCATTAATAATGCACGGTATTTTTCTCAACAGCTTATTAATAACGTAAACTTAGTCTCAGTATTAACCCTTTCTGTGCCAGCGATTCCAAATGGCAATTGAATATAAAAATTATTGTATAGCAAAATCTGGTAGTTTTTTGGACATAGCCCTGAACATTTAGAACCCAAAAAGAGATGCAGAAGCTATTTGAAGTGCTACTCTCGTCTATAATGCAGAAAGTGTGATGTCCATTACGTTTAACAAACGACAAAACTACCTTAATGGATCATGGTCTACCCTTGTTTTTAGCAAAGGCCAAATATTGTCATTATTTGTTCCATTCAAAGTACCAAAGTTATGTTAATGTCTCTTATTACATGATAGCATCAATGGAACCATATAAATTCTAGTGTAATTAATTATTTCTAAGCAAAGTTTCGTTTCCATATCTATTTTTAACATTTTTAATTATTAAAAACTTTTTTTAGCTCGAAACAATAATTTGGGAGAGAAAGGGTTAATATTGCAGACACCATCATCGCTCTGTGCAATACATATCATTCAAATAAATACTTCCAGATCCGTATAGGCGCATGATGTTTTCCACATTCGGTAGTAATGACGCTAAGACAGTCAATATTATTTTAAATCATTTTATATTCAAGGTTTTAATCTTCCTGCAAGTGTTTGAAGACCGCTTGTTAAGTATACATTCGCTTAGTATGAAAAGTTAAAATATGCCTACATGAATAAGATGGATGCTTATCTTCTCATAGTCAAATTTCAGTTGAAGCCTATACCTGTACCTATGTGTCGCGTGTTGAAATCTTCTAGCTCATTACAATGTCGTTATTTTACTGAGGTTATTGCACAAACGAAAACAAATGATAAGAATATGTAATATTACAATGGGTACAAAAGGCTACAAACAACGGCAGTCAGGATGGCTTATACGAGAATGTTTGTTTAAGAAGCTCTGATAAAAGATGTAAGAAAATTAAGAATGTAAATGAAAGTTTAAAAGCATAGCATAGGAGAGAGATTGGAAGGAAATAGAGAACTTTAAAAATAAAGCGAAAATTTAAGAGTAAAGAGATCTTGTTCCGTGTGAAATTTGACAATACTCTTATGCGATAAATGTTTCCAACGGGGACTTAAGACAAAGTAACCAGCTGGCCTCTTTAAAAAATCCGATTGAATTACTCTGAAATACGTTAGTGGCATTCCGTCCCACAATTTAACTATACCCCTGAATGATATATGTTTAGTATCATCAGAATTAAGGTGATTAATCGCTAATTTGAGAGCAATATTCTGTGTGCCCCTACATTTCTGCAATCAAAATGTATTTAGGTATCAAGATTGCCAAAATCTTTATTCGTTATATATATATATATATATATATATATATATATATAAAATGTATATATATATATATATATATATATATATATATATATATATACATATATACTAACTTTGCAAACATTAGATGGTTCATATGTGAATTAATGACGTAAACAGTTTTTAAAACATGAACTATAGATGATGTGAAAACCTAGTGAAGATGCTGTCCTAGATTAGCTTAAGCGATGCTTCGTTCAGGACAACTAATCTTTTGCGCATGTTGCCGTTCATCGTTCTCTGTGTTATTCCCCCTTCATTGCGTATTTCTCTGTGATAGACGAACTATATATTTGTCGTGGATAAAACATGGTGGTAGGAAGCCTCAGTAAATATGTAAATATTCTGTTGCGGAACTCGACAGAAATGGACAAGTGCAATGCAATTGCAATGTTGCAAGATGTTGCAAATAGGTTATGCAACAAAGGGAGAGGGATGTTGCACGTTGTGAGTCGACAAAGGGAATGTTGCAAGTTGTTATGCAACAAGGGGATGTTGCAAGTTGTTATGCAACAAGGGTGAATGTTGCAAGTTGTTATGCAACAAAGGGGTATGGGGAATGTTGCAAGATCTATTCCCCAAGAGAAAGAGAGAGGAGGAGAGAAAGGAAGAGAGGTGTTCGCCTGGCAGGAGCCAAGCGCATATTAACACTAGAAGTACTGAGCGATCATTTTTAACTGCTATTAGTTTTTAAGTGTGTGATACATTAACTACAGAAAAGGTAGCGGTCTGACCTTTTATGACTTTTCATAAATTTCTGCCATTATTATAATACGATATTTGATTTTTCTTTTTTTTTATTTCCAAGAGATTTTGTAGGTTACTACCTATAAGTACTAAGCGGTCATTTTTGACCGCTATTAGTTTTTAAGTGTGTGATACATTAACTACAGAAAAGGTAGCGGTCTGACCTTTTATGACTTTTCATAAATTTCTGCCATTATTATAATACGATATTTGATTTTTCTTTTTTTTTATTTCCAAGAGATTTTGTAGGTTCAAAAATGACCTTTCATTCAGTTTCTTTCCCCAATTCCTTTGGAACATTCTAGAAGATAATTGAGATGTGGCATCTTAGTTTTGAACATTCTAGAAAATACTTGAGATATGACAACCCTATATTAGTTTGCTTGTCAGCCCGAAGTCACTCAAATTTTACGTCAGTGTGCCTTTTCCCAGCATCATAAAAGGAGCTGAGTGCTTGATTTATGGATCTGTCGTGACGTTTGTTTCAGTCTGCCGATAGTGTTAATATAATATATATATATATATATATATATATATATATATATATATATATATATATATATATGTTGTTCATTTTACAGATAAAATGGCACAGTGTTATAGAAATAAAGGAATTGAGATTGAAGAAGCTCTGCGTCTTCTTCAGGAAGAACTTGCCTCAGATGATTCAATGGATGAAGACGATACCGTCAATCAACTGCAGGAGGCAATACGTCCTATCGAAGAAATGAATGTCTTTAGTTCTTCAAAATGAGCCTCCATTCAGTAGCACGAACAACACTTTACCTTCTCGTGCAGAAAAGTGGTTCTACACCATATGCATACCAAGGTGTTGAAGAAAATAGACCTCTTAGTGCATTTCGACTGCTTATTGATGATCCCATGTTACGATCAATTCGAAACTACACTGAAATTCATGGGAAACTAAACGACCCAAGTTTCAGCATTCTCCTTGAACATTTGGAAAAGTTTTTAGGCCTCCAAATTGCTCGTGGTGTTTTAGTTGCAAAGAACACACCCGTGAAACAATTATGGAATCAAGACTGGGGTCCACCTATATTTCATAAAACAATGAGTAAGAATAAATTTGAATTGATCATGAAGCACATGAGATTTGACAATATTGCCAGCCGCACAGAAAGAAAACAGGCAGATAAATTTTGTCTAATTTCTGAAATTTGGAACTCTTTCATAATGCAGTGCCAAAAGTGCTATGTACTATTGATGAACAACTCTTTCCATGCAACTCTCGATGTCCATTCATTCAATACATGGCATCAAAGCCAGATAAATTTGGCTATTGTGGACGCAAAGTTGAAATACCTTTGCAATGGAAAACCATATTTGGGTGAAGATCCTACTCGTTATGCTGCTGCACATGATCTTCCAGCTGATGTTTGTTTATCACTCATGAAGCCATACTTGAAGAAAGGTTATCATGTAACCACGGATAACTTTTTTACCAGTTTACAATTGGCTGAGAAATTCAAAGCTGAAAAAACAACTCTTCTTGGTACTATCAGAAGACAGAGACGGGAAGTTCCTGATGGAGAAGCTCTATTGAAAGGAAAGCCACTTTATTCATCTGCGATATATAAATCATCATCGGACTGCACTCTGACCATTTATAAAGGTAAAGATCCAAAAATGTTTATCTTCTTAGTTCAGTGCACAAATCCGTTGAAATAGATGAATCTCACTGCAAAAAGCTACCAGAGACAGTGCAGTACTATAATTCAAGCAAAGTAGGTGTAGATATTCTTGACCAAATGGCCAGGTACCACACCAGCAAAACTGGATCTAGGCGATGGCCAATGGCGATTTGGTTCAATATTCTTGACTTGGCTTGCATAAATGCATGGATTGTATACCGTGAAGTTACTGGATCCAGAGTCTCACGCCGACAGTTTCTGCTTGATCTAATAACTGAAATGTGCAAGACAAAGGCAGCCGTAGGTTATGATGAAATGGAGCTTGGCGAACCAGAGCAAGTTGCTCAGAGCATAGCGCCTAAACGCAGTCAATGTCAAGTGGAATCCTGCAGAAACAAATCCACGTACAAATGTAGAGCATGCGGCAAGGTATGCTGTGGCACTCATTCAGGACACAAAGAAAAAGTCACTGTTGTAAGGTGCACGAATTGTATGTAAAATGTTTCAAATAAATGTTCTGTTCAAGTGTACCAATTGTATGTAGAATGTTCTAAATAAATGTTTTGGTTGTAAAATGTTTCAAATAAATGTTTTCTTTGTAAAATGTTTCAAATAAATGTTATGTTCGTAAAACATTTCAGATAAATGTTCTGTTTATAAAATGTTCTAAATAAATGTTCTGTAAATACTTCAAATAAATGTTCTCTTTGATAAATTGTTTCAAATAAATGTTCTGTTCGTAAAATGTTTCAAATAAGTTGTTCTAAATAAATGTTTTGTTTGTAAAATGTTTCAAATAAATGTTCTCTTTGTAAAATGTTTCAAATAAAGCTATGATTTTAATAAAAAAAAAAAAAAATTAAAATGAATATAAATAATAAAAATAAATATATAAAAATAAATAAAAAATAAGTAAAAAAAACCGCAAGGTCTTTCTAGGTAAACAGAATTCATGGTACTTCTAGTGTTAAGACTTCAGCCGAGCGGTCGTTGTCTTATAGGCCCCCTAATCAGCCCGCTGGCTTATATGGCTGAGTTGCAAGTTTGCGCTATTTATTTAATTAAAGCATATATTCTGGCTTAATCAGCCAGTTGGTTAAGAAGGCTGAGTTGCCAGTTTGCATTATTTATTTAATTAAAGCATATATTCTGGCTTAACCGGCCAGTTGGCGTATCTGGCTGAGTTGCCAGTTTGCGCTATCTATTTAATTAAAGCATATATTCTGGCTTAATCCGCCAGTTGACTTAGAAGGCGTAAATGGCTTGTTCAGGTGTACAGGTTGAGTTGCCAGATAACACTATTTATTTATTTAATGCATATATTCTGGTTTAGAAATCCGCTTTAGAAGCCAGCCAATTGATATATTTAAATACCGTGTACAGCCAAAAGAATTAAATAAAAAACCATTACATCATTCTGTTTATTTAGGCGAATAAATGGATATATAGAAAATAAATATACATTGGAATATATATGGTCAAAAATAATAATAGCATGCGGACGATGAATATATAATAAATATACAATGGAATATATATATATAATATATATATATATATATATATATATATATATATATATATATATATATATATATATATATATATATATATATATATTCCGCAAGCTGAAGCCTATATTAGACGCTCGTGTTACAGATATGATTTATTTTGACACGGTTCTTGAATACGCATACACCGCTCTGCTCGACGGATTTTTCGAATGTAGGCATAAACAAGGCGAGAATGGTCTAGAGCTGGATGCATATTTAAAAGGTTTAGATTCTTCGAAATATCTTGAACTTTGATACAAAGCACTTGAGCGGTACAGGGCTGAACTCACCTACATTGTTCACTCTGAAGAGCTGTAACTCTATATAATGAATAGCTGTCGTTACGACTTGGAAGATTATTTCAATTGCCGCTATGCAGAGTAAAGAAGAGTTCACGATTGAAAAGCTCGGGACGGTAAGAAAAAACCCTCGATTGGAAAGGCGTGTTTATAAACTTGTATTTAATAATGATGTTGTGGTTAACGATGACCTCTTTGTGCGTGCTTTTGACTGTATTCTAGCCGTGTTTAAAGATAACTTGCCAACCGAGTGTAAAGTGGGCACAAAAATAGTATTGAACGATATGAAAACCATTTATGTCGAGTAGATGCAGCCGTACAAGTTAAACGGTAAAGTGTTGCTTGGACGGTTTTACCGCGTAGTACAAAGTAATAACGATGTGGATGTAGACTCGATTACTTGGAGTTTAGCGTTTTGCGCAGTAAAACATAAAAGATGTATAGTTATTTATTTAATTGTATATATATATATATATATATATATATATATATCCTGTACTAATACGCAATTGATTATACGTTTTGTATATTATTATTTTTAATTATTTAATATACCCCGTAGAATATAAGGGATGTATATTTATTTATTTAATTGTGTATATATATTTATATATTTCCTGTACTAATATGTATTTCATTATACGTTTCCTATATTATTATTTTCAATATATTTAATTATTTAATATAACTGTGCGTGTGTGTATATATTTTTTTCCTGTACTAATATATTGATAATACAACGTTTTGTATATTTTTAATTATATATTTCCCGTTCGTGTTTCTTATGCTATTATTAGTTTTGATCATATATATATATATATATATATATATATATATATATAATATATATGATCGTAACGACAGCTATTCATTATATAGAGTTACAGCTCTTCAGGGTGAACAGTGTAGGTGAGTTCAGCCCTGTACCGCTCAAGTGCTTTGTACCAAAGTTCAGGATATTTCGAAGAATCTAAACCTTTTAAATATGCATGCAGCTCTAGACCATTCTCGCCTTGTTTATTCCTACATTCGAAAAATCCGTCGAGCAAAGCGGTGTATGCGTATTCAAGAACCGTGTCAAAATAAATCATATCTGTAACACGAGCGTCTAATATAGGCTTCAGCTTGCGGAATCCAACGATTTCAAACATTCTGTCGAGGATGAAACGGTTTTGCGTAGGGACAATAACGTTATTATCTTCACAAACCGGTGCACTATTTGAGAGAAACATATGCCCATATTTATCCTTTATGTTTAACATGCGATACTCGTCTCTAAAGTCTGTTAAAAATTCACACAGCCCATTAGCCACAACCTCACTACAAACCTCGTCATGATATATATTAATATAGTGGTAAAAATACTTAAGATTCTCCATGATGACAAGATTTACATTCTCAACCGTAAGGTGCCGGTAGTCGGTATAATATCGCATGTCACACCACTCATGAACAAGTCTCACTATCCATAGCCGTTGCTTATCTTCTGAACGAGTTGCGTCTCCTACTTCGCGGTATATGTGAGCCTTTATAAAGGTTAGGTCTACAACATACTTCACTACATCGTTTGTACTAAGAAATCCTACAATGCCTTCGCCAGAATACCCGTAGAGTATTTGAACATCTTGGTCCTTCGCGCGGCTCAATGTAGCCTTAAAAGTATCAAAGGAGGGGGGAATAGGGAGTTTTTCAGTATCCACCACATCTTGGCACTTTGCCGAATACCATTTCATAAACGTTAAACACGCAATATTAAAGGTAGCCATTACTATTTCTTCTACGCGGGAGAACAAACGTCTGAGCTCAAGGGTATGCAGAGTTCAACTGAACACGCAGGGATAGAGATATGCTCAGATAGCAGCAGGACTCACGTTGTCGATCTTACAGTGGGTGGAGCCTAGCTCTTTACTGTACACACACACACACGCACGCACGCAAAGGAGAAAATGAAACCTTAATTGAAACAAATATACATGATAAATAAACATATCAATACACATATATATAAATACAATCAAGGATTAAGGTAGCCAAAGGGTACGGTATCATAGGTACCAGGCACCTGGTAACGCTTCCTACAGGTGTTACGGCATACCTTCGTGCCCCTAAGTTCCTTCACACACCCCAGTTTCTGCGCCAGAAAATTGTGCGTCCCGACAGTCAGTTGGGGTAGCTGGTCACCCTCATCATCATACAAGCACACTAGATCCTTCAACGCGTCAAAGTTAACGACTCGACGGTTCGCATGGTTAAGCGTGATACCCTTAGCCTTTAAGATATACTTCATATCATCCCCCTACCCTCACCCGTACCCCATAGGTTTTTGGCCCTGTTGAGACAAAAGAGGCGGCGTACGCGATGTCTCCATACTCATCCTTGATCTCATTAGTCAACTCTCCGAGGAATTCACCAATAGGAGGCATGTTTTCACTTTCCCTCGCTGTGAATATCACGCTATCTGGGTCAGCGTACAACATTCTCCGTCCAAGAGAGTGCAATAGGCCCCAAAGTTTGATGCGGGCGTAGGCCGTTGTGAAACTGCCTACAGGTACTTTTCTAACCCGTGAGGTATCTGTGGCCAATTCGGTATTGTACTTTATTATGTAAGTATTACCTACATTCACGATCTCCATAACCTCTTTATCGGGGGCGTTGGCATAATCCCAGACTTCACTATGACTTTGTGCTAAATGGACGTTCCCTTTGCCGGTATTCCGCGCAAACTTTCCCCAAAGACTGTTAGACACAACTTTGCACTAAAGCGCTTGCCAGGATTCTTAACAATTTAGGATCGGTCAAGCTGTATCCCTTCATGGGCACGGTAACGTTGAATATAAGCCGACTTTTCATCTTCGGTATCAACTCCTCGCGGATATCGTGACGCCTCAACTTTATCCTTCAAAAAAGCGTTTATATATGGTATGAAAAGGTTGAGTAGCTTCTGAAACCTCCACACCACATGTATCTTCATTATTCTATACCCATGGCGAACGGCTAGGGCCGGCTCAGGTCTTGTATATACACCCCTGATCTTACGCTGGTGAGTTGTATGGTCACAACCCCCTTGTTCTCTTCTCCGCACTTCACGCACAGTCGAAACATGAGCTTGTGATCTATAACGACGGGTAAGATCGGCATCCATAAATCGCGAGAGGGGAGCACGCCTACGAAAGAGAGTCCAAAGTAGCGCTCATTCAAGTTAGCTGAAAACTCCTCGATGGTTGGTATGGTGGGGCCCACCATTTTTTCAGGTGCACCTACGGGGTACGGATTGTTCTTCATCACGTAGGGGTATAAAGAGCAGAAGTCGTAGTAATGGAGTTTCACGCCCTCCGTAGACGGAAAGTATAGCTTGAAGGGATTTGTACGCCCTCCGAACAAGCTATCACCGCATTTGAGAGGATCCAGCACCATTGAACGTTTGATCGTGTACATTCCTTCAAGCCACTGTCCATCTGTTTCTATCCGTGCATCATACTCATGCTCCCACAAGACTTTGTGAGTGGAATGAGAGCCTATAAGTTGATCGCGGGCGCGGGTCTACGCAAACTGTCGGCAGGAGATCTACCGTGGATATCTCCTGCCATTCCACACTCAGGACGGGGGCATCCGTGCCACCAGTAACCGTTAAAGGAGTACACAGACTTCTCACCAGTGGCACGGTTTTCAATTAAACCATCAACCCAAAAAACACGACCATTAACCTTAATGGTTACTTCACCAGTGTTGCGGGCATGCTTTATGTTTACACCTGCCTGCTGCTGCAGGTGTATGAGCCAGTAAATAGCCTTTTGCCCATTACTGCGGGGATTGTTTCTGTGGATAAGGGCTAAGGTGTCTTTAGGCATGAAGTTATTCTGGAACACCGTAAAACATAATGAGGCGATAGTGGTTGAGACTTGCAACGGACCGCATTTGAAACGATCTATGTACATCCTTCTAAAGGCCTGGAAACATACTCTAAGCACGGGTACATCTTTCACGCAATAACACTCACATTCATCAGTTATATTATAAGGATTACATTCATTAAAACTGTTGTAGTATCGGTCAAAATCTTCACGTTCATCTGTAGTCATACATTCATAGTTAAAGTAATGTTTGGGTGGAGGTAGTCCTACGTAATTTAAAGTTTCGCTAGTCAAGAATGTATAAGGGAAATATCCTTTTGAAACTTCAGCGGCTAAGCTCATCACCTTGGATAGCTTTGCTAATTTACAAGGTGTGAATAATAAATTGTCTTTAAACTGTACATTACCTCTTATTTGCATCTGTTTTAGTTTGTTGCCTCTTTTCAAGTGATCACTTGTAAATATCTCAGAGGACTCGTGCTCAAGCAACTCCTTATAAAGGAACTGTGTGTCAAATTTTGCCCCGTTATGGGCGAGAATATACACAGTCATTTTTTTTAACTTGTTCGTTAACTTGACAATATAGGACACGAAGAGTTTCACTGGGCTATCGTGGGCATTCGTTTGAAAAACGTTTGTCCGTTTACCACACTTGTGACACTCATCACACTCGATCTCCATACACTCAGCACAGATAGTCTGGCTTACAAGTAAATGTGGAATAACCTCTGTGGTTTCAGCATTCGTATATGTTTCTATATCGTAGTACGCAGTTATACAAGGTCTGTCTTTACGCTTGGCGTCTTTCATATAACATACATGCTTTACTCCAACCGCCTTATATTTCTCATGGCATGTAAAACAGTGAATTTCATCACATTTGTGCTCAAATTTTCCCCAATTATCCCTCATATGAAACATACCACATTCACAGATTCTCATTTTCCTGCACGTGCCAATTGATTTATGGAGCTCAAAACAGTTATTATTGAAAAATGTGCGTCTACACACATCACAATCCCTCTTCTCAGCTTCAACTACACGGATTTCACATTTGGAGCTTTTACACTGGCATTCTTTACAATGTTTCACTATATCATCCGCAAACTCGATACATCCCTTACACAAATCATGATGTCGCCCATATTTTCGACTTTTATCATAACTCGTGTAAAGGTCCCTTATATTACGGATGGGGAGCTACGTTGTTCCTGACAGCCCTAAAACAAGTAGGGGTAGGCCTGTTCAAAAATCAACTTTTTCTTATTTTCATAGGTTTCTGTACATTTTCCCATGCTTTTTGACCTGAAAAAGCCGAAAATCACAACTATTTTGACCTTATCTATCATTTTTCAGGAAACAACAGAAACTCAATCAGAATCTAGAAAACCATCTACAAGTTACAACTTCACAATGGCATTAAGCAAGGAGCTGAGGGAGCTCCGTGGGCGCAGAGTTGATATCTCAGAACCTCCACGTACTGTCCACAGGCAGGTGTCAACTGGGCCATCTACCAGATCTCTCACTGAAACTTTCCTGGTTGGATACCCTTCAGCTTTTATCAGTGGTTCCCAGCTTCCCACCAACAGACAGGCGTTCCAGTATTTCCTTAATCTTCAGAATTTACCGGAAAATGCAGGGAGGCCCATGGTTCAAGACCTTGCATATGAAACAGTTGAATCTATCATCCCATTCTGGCAGATGGCTAGGATCAAGACAATGACCAAGTACAACGCAATGAAGCTCTTCATGAAACTACATGAAAAACATCGTGCTCTGGTGAAAAGCAAAGGAAGAGCAAGTAACCCTGAAGGAAAAAGAGGAGCATTTGTGCTGGAATTAGACAGCCTGTTCGATATAGGAGCTCCAGATGCAATCCAGGAAATACAGAACAACAGACTGTTATCCAGAGAGAAGAAAGATGAGGATATCAGGTTCTACGAAGACCAAAAGACTGAGAGGAAAGGTGATATGTCTGGTCATGACAAGATTTTTGAGAGAAGATCCCTGCAGGAAGCAGCGAGGAATGAAAGACTGCAGACTGCAGCATAGACAAGAACAAGGTAAAACTAATTACTTTGAATGTTACAAAAAGTTTTAAATTTTACTCCATTGCGATATTTAGCATGTACTTAACAATTACTGTCTTAACATGTTGTACTATTTTACAGCTGCAGCAGAACAAGAGGCAGTTGTTCATGTGGATGACATTACCTGGGGTGACTCAACTGACAACGACGCTAACACAGAGGACATGGATTACCATCAGCCTCGTCCTGGATGTTATCACCATCAAGACACTGTGACTAGTGTGACTTGACGTTTCCAAAGGAGGTCATGGAATGTGATGTCATCTGCAATACAGCTGATCGTTTGGTTTATCAGACAATCAAGTTACTGCCATGGTTTCTGCCACCTTGAAAGCTGGAGGGGCTGATCTGGATAACTTCGTCATCTCAACCTCAACAACACGTCGCAACAGAATGCTGTCCAGGTATAATATCAGCCAGAGTCACATGTCCAAGTTTGTGAAAACCCCCACAGTACGCTGCCTTACACTGGATGGAAAGTTGCTCAAAGATGTCTTGGGCAGTGAACCTGGAAGTACCTCAGAGACTTTAGCTGTGCTAGTGTCTGGTCCACCTTCATACACTGAAGGAAAGTTATTGGGAGTACCTGTCATCGACAATTCTTCTGGCACAGCTCAGGCTGAGGCTTCAATGGATTTACTGGAGACATGGGAACTTACGGATAATGTTACTGCCCTTGTTTTTGACACTACATCCAGTAACAGTGGAGTTCACAGAGGAGCTGCCAAACTGCTAGAGAAAATGCTGAACAAAAAGGTGTTTTATCTGGCCTGTCGACATCACATCCTGGAAATCCTAGTAGGAGCAGTTTGGGAGAAGCTGTTTGGGAAGGTGAAGGGGCCAGATAATCCCTGGTTTGAGCATCTGAAGGATGTTTGGACGGACTTGTCCAAGGAAAACCCAAAGATGCTGGCTATCAACAGCAAATGGCTGAAGGAAAAGAAGAAGAACAGTGAAGAAATACTCCAAGACATTCTAACAGCAGAAAGGCTTCCAAGAGCCGACTACAGGGAAATGGCTGAACTGACAGTCATTGTTCTTGGAGGAACGCCTCCTCGAGGTATTCACTGGAGTCGACCAGGCGCCATTCATCAGGCCAGATGGATGGCCAGAAACCTGTACTCCATGAAAATGCTGATGTTTGCAGATAAAACTTGAGTACGACGAAGACTGTATCAAAGCTGGAAAGACTCAACACCTTCCTTGCGCTGTTCTACACTCCTGTATGGATGATGTCAATGTCTGCTGCAGATGCTCCCATGAATGATCTAAGTCTAATCCAGGACATGTTGAAGTAGCTACAAGAAAACTGACCCAGAGCTTGCTGATGCAGTACTTAATAAGATGGAAAACCACAAATGGTACCTGACGCAGGAAGTCGTGCCATTTGCCTTGTTCAGCAGTAGATTGAGTGACACATTGAAGCACGACATTGCTGCCCAGTTACATGCCACTGAGAAGCCAGACAGCTTCAGAACAGGAAAGCTTCTATTCCAGAGAGTCACAGCTAAGACCACCCTGGTTGATCTCATTGGCCCAGAATCACATTTCCTGCTGGACACACTGAACATTGGATCCGAGTGGCTTCTGGAACCTGTCACGTCTTGACCACAGAATGAGGACTACAGAAAAGCGTTGGACTATGTTAAGAATCTGAAAGCGGTGAATGACATTGCTGAACGTGGTGTCAAGATGATGAGCGACTTTGCAAATGTCATAACAACAGATGCCAAGCAAAGGGACTATCTCCTTCAAGCTGTGGAGTTCAACAGACGCCGCTTTGACAGCTTCAAGAAACAAACTCTCAACAACTGACTGTGTAAATGTCATTATGAAATTAATCATCATGTAATGCTTTCACTTCTTGATCGATTAGACTTGTGACAAAATGTTAATCTCAAATTTGTGTCATGAATAAGGCGCCTTGTCTGCCTTGAGTGTGAGAAAACGAATTTTGTGATATTTCTGAAAACTTTGTATGTACCAATGTGCCATTTCTTGTTCCAAGACTATCATAATTGTATAAGTTAGAAAGAGGATTAAAAACACTTTAATTTGGTGCCTATTTTGTTGCTCTATCTTGTTTAGATAAAAAGTTATAGTGCAAAACATGATTCAAGGGACCCCGGAACTGGTGCTTTTGGCCGATTTCAAGGCAGAAAACTTAAAGCTCCATGCGGCAATGCTTCCCAACAACCTAGGTCAAACTGGTTGTGATTTTCGGCCTTTTCAGGTCAAAAAGCATGGGAAAAAGTACAGAAACCTATGAAAATAAGAAAAAGTTGATTTTTGAACAGGGCTAAAGTAGGGGTCTTGTACGATCTCTCACACTGCTTTTAAAAAACATACACAGTCCTACGACGATCATCCATTCCAAATATCATACAACTATACGGCATTCATTTCCTGTTCTACCCTTCTCAGCTCTTCAGGACCCATATTCCAGTCAAATTCAAGTTTACAGTGTACAGCTTGTTTACGGGCACGCTCCACTACCGTAGGCAACCAAATGTTTTTGACCCATATATTTAGTACAGTAAACATACGGGCCAAGACTACTGCTATAAAGCCGCAACCACGATCGGCGTTTATATGCCGTCTATAAATAGACTGAGAATTGAAGTTAAGAGTATAAGGTGTGGCACTATGACCCGAAACACCGAATACACCGTCAATATTTACCGTGAAGTTGTCCATATTGAAGGCTATACTACTTTGAGAGGCCTGCATTATACGGGCTAATATATACTCCATATCTTCAGCTGCCAAGCGTCTGAACGGTATTACTACCCAAAAATCATCTACATCTCCGTCATCTGACCCGAATCCGAAGGACAGCCTCGTCCTGACTTCACGTTCGTCGTGGTTCTGAAGGACAAACTCTACAATACGTTCAACTTTGCGCAGCAGTCCGTGTTCAACACCATTGCTATACATGGATCTAGGATCAACCCTGACTATATACCGATTTCTAGTCACGACCGGGATGAGGGTAGTGGTGCGCACCAACTCGAGTTTTATGCCATCCTCAACAGAACGAGTAGCTGCTGTGGAGGATGTACCCGGAATTGAATAAGGGGGTATATTTGAGGAAGGTACTATTGTCGGGGTTGTGCCGTAAGACGTAGATGGTTGGGACTCTATTACTGGTGGTCTAACAACCGACTCAATCCTGGCACGCTTTATACCTGACGTGGTGGGCTCTTCAACATGCCTCCGCTTTGAACTGACGCGGGCTACAGGTATCGCTCGTGAGGATTCGTCAGCGGGGATGGATTCTGTGATCACAACAGCACGGTCAACGGATTCGTCTGATATCGATGATGGGGTGCTGTACATCGTCGTCATTCACGGTTCTGTGGAAGAAGAAAACAAAATATAAGGAGCAGCACTCAAAATTTGTAATATTTTTTATGATAAATGACTCACTTAGGGGTGTGACGTGTTAGAGATGGAATCTGTAGAAAAATTCAGGTTCACAAGCCCCTCCACATGTATTATATCTGGCCCTACAGGATGTGGAAAAACTGTATTTATGCTTAAAATCATTAAAGATAAGGGGGAGATGTTCTCAAAATTTGTGCATAATGTAATATGGTGCTATTCGACGTATCAGTCAGTGTTCACCGAGTACCAAGATGAAATTTTGTTCCACAAGGGGGTCTATGACGTTATTTCGTTAAAAGGTAATGACCATACAGTTATTGTACAGTAATTGACGATCTCATGTTGGAAATGGATAAAACTTTGCCGAGACATTTACAGTGTTCTCCCACCATCTTAACATAAGCGTATTATTCATCAACCAGAATCTACTTTTCAAAAATAGATACATGGGCGATGTGTCGCTAAATACACAATATCTAGTCTTATTTGCACAACGTAGAGCTGTGTCACAAATTGGGGTATTAGCCAATCAAATGTTCCCGAATCAGCGTAAGGAGTTTTTGGAAGTTTGTAAAGAGGCCAGAAACCAGCGTTATGGATATTTGCTTTGTGACCTTCACCCGCGAAACACGTTTAGGGTGCTTCTAAGAACGAATATATTTCCAAGCGAACCTGAAACGGCGTATATTCCAGAATGAAAAATAGGCTGAAGAAATATCGTGAATTAATAAAAATCCATCAACGATTGCCCCGGGCCCTGCAACAGATGTTTGTTAAAAATATCGACTCAGGCTTTTTAAAATGCATCTATGAAATCTGTCTTAATGTTATAAAATGTAATGTGCCAATGAAACCCTCTCAGAAGGCTCGCCTACGTCGTTACAAGAACATAATACGAGCGCTCGCTCAGAAAAGTCAAACTGTGGGTAAGAAAGAGTGAATTACTGTACAAAGAGGAGGATCATTCCTACCCATCTTATTTTCATTTTTGGATCCTTTACTGACTAGATTAATGTAATGAAGAAGGAGGTTGCGATTCCGCACGAGGTGTATGTTTCATTGCAAAGTTCAAAGATTCCAGACACGGTTCTAGAACCCCGTAAAAGCAAGCTTAAAAGAATGGAAAGCGAGTTGCTAACCCTATTAAACAGTGAAATGTCACCTGATGAGAAAAGGATCTTGTACCAAGAGGTTTTGCAGAAATTTCTTCATGAGTACGAAGATTATAAGAATCTGAAAGAGCTCCCCTTGGTTATTAGGCACAGCGCGAGTAGTGCTGAGCATGGCGACACAGGACCTGGCCCCGACGTTAGAGATGACCATCCAAAGAACAACGGAACACAACATATCGAACATATGCTAAAAAACAGCCTCCCACATACATTGAGGAATAAAGGCTTAAGTCTTTATAATCTATTGAGTGAGGACTCCATCATACAGTGGGCCGATACAGGCGAGGTCATTGTTGAAGGAACAAGGGTACAAGGATCCAATATCATTGATATTGTTCATGATCTAGTGAGAAAGTGGGACAGACGCTCGCCATCAGGATGGAAGCATATTAAAGCAAGACTATAACAAATAAATGTCCCCAAAACATTGATAGGTAATCTGAATACGTAGGTTAAAAGACCTGGATCAAGTCTCGGATGTGTCACAACTGAGTAAGCCACCGCCCCCAGCAGCAGCGTCTCTGAAGAGGAGAAAGAAGAAAACAAACCGGCAACGTTATCCACTTGTCTCTAAAATATGCAAATGGCTAACATATTAAGTAAACGCTATTATGACATTTCTAACCCAGCCTCCTATGGTGACGTTAATAGACTGTACAGAGGTGTTTACGGTGTAAGGAAAAAAGATGTTGAGCGGTTTTTGCGGGAACAGGATGCTTATACACTTCATAAACCGGTGAGAAAAAGGTTTAAAACGGCCAAGACAACCGCAGATTCGATTGACTCTATTTGGCATGCGGATTTAACAGACATGCAAAGATATTCAGTGTATAATGACGGATACCGCTACATCCTATTCATAATAGATGTATTCTCTAGATATCTGTGGGTAATTCCCCTGAAGAATAAATTGCTGAAACAGTTGCTAAAGCGACCAAAACGTTGATGTTAAAAGAAGAAAGGGTTCCTGGCTAATTTTGTACGGATATGGGGAAAGAATTTATAGGCCGAGCTTTTCAGAACATGCTGACAGAGTTTAATATCAGTTACTACACTAGCAGTTGTATACATAAGGCCTCTTTAGGTGAAGAGTTCAACGTACCATGAAGGAGCACATGCATGGCTATTTTACACATAAAAACACATACAGATATATAAACGTTCCCGGTTCATTGGCTTCATCATACAACCTTTCACACCAACGTACGATTGGCACAACGCCTAACGAAGTTTTAGAAAGAGGTGCGCTGCCAGAGGTGAGAAGAAATGGAGCACCGGCACCACACTCTACACATTTCAAAATCATTGATTATGTAAGGCTATCACGTTCGGGAAATAAATTCGCGAAGGGATTTGAGCAGGGATGGACAGGTGAGATTTTTAAAGTTTGTGCTATGAGGCCTAAAAGTGAGATAATGATGTATTACGTTGAAGATTTGAATGGGGAAGAGATCGCTGGAGGCTTTTATCGAGAGGAGTTGCAGAAAGTGACATTAATTTAGGAAAAAGTGTGTTTAAAATTGAAAAAACATTTAGGCAGCAAAGGTTCAGGAAAGAGAAAAATGTACCTGGTGAAATGGCTAGGGTACCCAGAAAGCTTCAACACCTATATAAAAGCTGATGCAATAATGAAGCTTAAATAGTATGCAACATGGCGCCTAGCCATTTCTATGTCACACTCCCATCCTCCTCCTCTCTCTCTGTACATCCTAACAACACCCTGGCCAACTTTGTGACAGAACTCCACGGATCCATTGAATTGTAGCGTGATTCGTGTGAGGTGGGCTTATGTGAACTCCAGTTAGCCACCAAATTTTGAACCCTTAGAAGAATCAATGAATGCGAAAAATTAGGCATAACCTTAGACAATACTATGCGTTCAGTCCTGTTCGGTGAGGAACGGTACTATAGCACAAATATATCGCAAGGAATCGGGCATTATGATACAGCCATGGACATTGTGACGGGGTTAAACCTTCGTTAGTACCGTGGGGTGTTTGAACACCCCCAAAAATTTTTTTTGCTCATATTTCTCAATTGGCAACACTGATATTCCTGTTCTTCCCAGTACCTTCCTGAATCTGTGAGTGGAGGGAGCACCAAGAGTCCTGCAGTCCTGCCCCTGCTTGTGTGAGAAGTAGACGAGATTTCGTCCTCGTGGGGTATGCAGTCACCCCTCGGTACTAACCAAGTAAGTTTTCATGATTTATAAATTTTTTTTAGATTTCCTTTTCAATGGAAAATAATATAATATAAAATAATATAAGTAAAATAATATAAGTTTATCTAAGATAATAATGCAGAGTATCAAATAATATTTGCTTTATGGAAGATTTCTAATGGATTGGAGCTATAAAATTCATGTTAACTTTTCAGATACAAGATGGCCGACGACGAAAAAGAGATGGGGAGGATTCGGAAGTTGTTGGACGAATGTGACGTTGCAAGTGATCCAGAAGATGACAGTGAAGGTGAATCAGATTTCGTGGAGAAGGATGAGCATATTCCTGACTCTGATTGCTATGAATCGGGGCTTGATGATCCACCACAAGAGCCCCAACGGAAACAGCCCAGACGTGATGTGTGGCTGGGAAAAGACAAGAAAACGTGGTGGGAGAAGAAAGTATGTAATGGAACAGTTCGTACCCGTTTTCATAATGTCTTCCCCAGAAGTCACCTACTGACTTCTGGGGACTCTTCATCACTCCTGAAATAGTGGATTTATTGGTTGACAAAACTAACCAGTTCATCAGTGACAAGAGACAGAATTATGCTTAGACTAGCAAGGCAAGTGACACAGACATCGTAGAAATGAAAGCGTTTCTTGGCCTACTACTTTTAGCTGGTCTTTATCACAGCAACAGAATGAACCTTGATGATCTGTGGAATTCTGATGGCACTGGTGTAGAGGTATTCAGAATGACAATATCATTGCATCGCTTTCGTTTTCTCCTATGTTGCATACGATTCGATGACAAAGCAACACGCCCTGCAAGAAGGCAAGTGGATAAGCTTGCCCCAATCAGAGACCTCTTTGAGATGTTTGTTGAAAACTGTCTGAAGAATTATTCCCCATCAGAGCTTGTGACAATTGATGAGATGCTTGCAGCCTTCAGGCGAAAATGTCCCTTCAGACAATATATACCCAACAAACCAGCCAAGTATGGAATAAAGAGACAGGCAATGACTGATGCAAAAACTTACTATATATGTAAAATGGAAATATATGCAGGAAAACAGCCTGATGGCCCATTCAAGGTAGACAATTCATCCATTGCTGTGGTCACAAGGCTTACCTCACAGATCTCAGGATCAGGCAGAAATGTCACGTTTGACAACTGGTATACCACTTACCCACTACTCCAAAAGCTGCTTGATGACCATCAATTGAGTGCGGTGGGCACACTCCGAAAAAACAAACCTGAGATTCCTAAGGAATTCTTAGAGGTAAAGAACAGAGCTAGGTATGACAGTATGTTCAGCTTTACAGATAAAGTGACACTAGTCTCATACACGCCAGACAGTAAGAAGAAAAATGTTGTTCTCGTCAGCAGCATGCAATATGATGACAGAATTGACCCAAATTCTGGTGATAAGAAGAAACCTGAAATTATCACCTTCTACAATTCAACTAAAGGAGGCGTTGATATGGTCGACCAGATGGCAGGGGAGTATGACACTTTAAGAAATAGCCGTCGTTGGCCCATGACTATTTTATACACTCTCCTGAACATCTCAAACATAAATTCCTACATCCTATACTGTCACAACCCTCAAAATAAGCTAAAGCGCCGCTTGTTCATCAAGAATGTAGCTATGCAGCTTATAGAGGACACTCTGAAGAGGAGAATGCAGTAAATACATCTGAAGAAGGATCTCAGAGAAGGAATTAGAAGAATGTTGCCAAGAGCTGTAGAGTCCTCAACACCCTCCCAGCCACAGACATCACGGGGGGCAAAGAGATGTACATTCTGTGCCAGGTTACGTGATCGTAAGGTGAAAACAGTGTGCAACAATTGTGGTAAACATGTATGTAAAGAACACAGCAAGTTGCTTGTCAGTTGCATTGAGTGCGAAGGTACAATATCAGGTGATGAATCAGAGTGATAGGTAATGGTGAGGATGTTTGGCAGAAACAAGCTTCTCCTTCATGGTTTTGTAATGACCTCACTTATATTTTTCTTGCCATTTCATTTTAATGGAACAGTTTGCGGTTATTTTGATGAGTTTTCTATTATTTTTTATGTTTTCTATTATTGTCTTGGTGTACTGTACTTTGGCAGGAATAAACAACATATTTTTTATAGGGAATCGGTAACAGAACTTTTTGCTATTTTTATTTCACAACATTGACAGATCTCTTTAGTTAGGATTGTAGTAAAGAATGAGAAAATTAAACTCAATTATGCTTTTATATACTTACGTTTATAATTTTATAATTACAATTTATAATGATACTGAGAAAAAAAATCATATCATGTATAATCCTGCACACCTTTACCTAATAAATGAGTATTTAGAATCAAAACTTTATTTTATTTCTGTTCGACCAATTTTTTTTACACAAAAATGAAAAATTTCAGCTACATTGAAATTAATCTGTTCATTAATGAGTGGAGGAATATGTTGAAGCAGCTATATGAATATATTAGAAACGTTAGTAATTTTTTTTAATTTTTTTAATTTGGGGTGTTGAAACACCCCATGGTACAGTACTAACGGTGTTTGACCACCCCACGGTACTACCGTAGGGTTAAACAAGAGTCTTGAAAAGTCGTACCTGACAAACGATTTACTTTTTGAAGTCATAAACATAGACACGCCTGCATGCACATTGAAGTTAAAGTCAACGCTTAGTAGAAATATTAAAGATAAAATGCTGTTCACAATTGTGGCTGAGGGCCAATATAGCGCAACTCTCCAAAGAGATACCTTTCACGAGGCACAGCATGACTTGTCCAGCTTAATGTATCAATTGAAGATGGAAAAATTGGGTGAAAGCTCTCCGCCCCCAGACATGTGCTATATTTACAGCAATATCTTAGAGCACCAATTTGTTGGGGACACCCAGGCGCGCCTGCTGCGCATTGCACACATCCCCAACCATAGAGGGAAAAGTTTGAGCATTACATATGACAAGCCCCATTATGTGAATGTTGCGACTAATGTATTAACCAACATCTCGATATATTTAAGAACGATTGAGAGAAAAAATTTCCCATTCGGTGATGGGAGCTTAACAGTGAAACTACAATTTCGCCGTTTATAATGACTCGAAGGCCATTCACAGTCTACCGAGGAGTGAGATACCAGCGTGGGAGTGGACTTGGATCCATTTTTTCATCCATACTACGCACCGCTGTCCTACTGTTGAAGAGGGGCGCCAGGTAGCTAGGGCGGAAGGCGTTACAAACAGGTTTTAACGCGGCAGAAGACATAATGGGCGGAAGTGAGCCTAAAGAAGCTCTAAAAAAACATTTAAAACGTACACAGGACGAAATCATCAAATATGCAAAGAGAAAAATGCTTGGTGACGGAAAGAAGAGAGCTGCCAGGAAGAAGGGGTTACCATCACGTGGCGCTAAACGTAAAAGGAAATTAAAAAAGAAGTCCTCTAAGCGTATGAAACCTATGGCTGATCATTTTTTTAACTGATATAAGCTGAGGACACTACTCTCACGAATCATAGATTGACTAATACTTGTCGAGGAAGGTGGCACTATTTCTGACTCGTTATGGCGCGTTTCATCCATCCATGTAGTTCACAATGCTGTAAATCGGAATTGTCCCTCTTTGATATGCCCCCTACTCAGGTCTCTGTAGAGCATAGAGACTTTATTACAATTAACTCATTAAACACAATTAGTTCTCCGAGTGCCCCTATAGAATTCGTGATACCCAGCTCAGGCCCTTACTTTTTTGACCAGAGCTGCATGCACATGTACGCTAAACTGCGTATAGCCCATTCTGATGGAACGGACTGCGATGATACATACTCTGCCTACCCTGAAACCAACTTTTTACACTCCATATTCAGCCAGTGTGAGGTGTATTTAAACCAGGTTAACATCTCGGCAGGAACGGGGTACTACCACCTACGAGACTATCTGGAAAATGTCCTCAACTTTTCAAAAGAAGCGAAGGACACCTTTTTAACCGCCGAGGAGTATTACCATACTAAAAATGAAAATGGTATAAAGGATAAATTTAAAAATTCTAAAAAAAAGATATACGAATGTTTTGGACGTCTTCATACAGATTTCACATTCCAGGAGAAACTGCTTATGAACGGGGTGGATATGAAGTTAAAGTTTACCCGCACGATTCCTTAGATCTGCATAAATCTGGGGCCTGATCAAGAAGAGGGCGCGAAACCCGTTGTGATTCACATCATGGAGACGTATTTGCGTATATGCCGAGTGAAATTAATTTCCCGGAAACAAAAAGAAATTTAGAAAGACTTAATACACGCCACAGTAAAATACCCAATTAACAGGGTACAGATCAAACTATATACGGTCCCCGCCGGGTTGGCCTAGAAGCAACTAGAAAACGTGGCCCTTGGAGTCCTACCTAAAAGGATATTAATTGGAAGGCAGGATCACGCCTCGACGAATGGAAAATATAAAAAGAGTGCCTTTAAATTCTAGAATTTCGGCTTAAAAAATATTACTCTATACGTAAATGGCTTCGCTCTGGGAGGGACCATGATTACGGACTACTCATCAGACGCTGTGTTCCCGCTCTGCGCGAGAGCATAGAATAATCTGGCTCATAATACAGGCGCCTGTGACGAACTTGAGTTTGGTGTAACGCAGAAAGAATTTGTCGAAGAATTTAACATTTATTCATTTGATATTAAGCCTGACTTGTCTGCTGGCGCAAATACGCATTTAAGTCCACAGCAGAGTGGGAATATCACAGTCAGGTTGGAATTCGCCAAGCCAATAGACGCGCCTATAAGTGTACTCGTGTACCTCGAATCACAGGCACTAATAGAAGTTGATCGTTTCAGGAACGTGGTCACAGACTTTTAAAATGGACTTTTAAAATGGACGCCAAGTACGAGAAACTGGTACGGGATTATCGTTAACACCGACATTGTGGGGCGTGAGGGGACTCATTGCTTTGCAATCTATTTTAAAAATGTCGAAAGAATGTACTATTTTGATTCACCCGGATTTCAACCCTGGAATGATTCGGTGATTGTGCAGTTCATTGCGCAATTACATGTACCTGAGATTGTTTGGAACCTATATCGTTTTCAAGGATATTATAGCGAAACGTGCGGCATGTATTGCATTTCATTTCTCCTGCACATGTCACGTGGGAAGGGATTTATAAATTTTTTAAAATTATTCGATTTGTGCGACACACAGATGAACGATAAAAGTGTATGCAGACAGATAAAAAAGGTTCCCATAAGTTAGCACCCGCTGTAATGTGTAAAGGTGTATATCTATATTATGTAAAGTTGTATATACATTTGTAACTAAAATGTAGCCATTACGATTTATTTAACGGACACTGGTTCCGCTTTGTACATGTTTTCTGCCATTTAATAAATGAAAATACAATGTGTTTTGTTCTTAACTTCAAAAATACTTACATTAGTTCTTCGATGATCTGACACTCACTTGACCGGATGTGAGCCAATACCTCGACTTCTGTGTTCAGGTCACTAGGTTGGCTGTGCGGAGAAGCATCCATATCATTTATTCCCCTTTCCTTTCATCAAAAGTAGCTATAACACGATCAAGTTCCGCATCGGTCCTATAAGGTTAAGTAAAAATAAAAAGCTACAAGAGAAATGCCACGAATTTAAAAAATTATAATAAAAAGAGAGATAATTCTTAAAAGTTTTGGTAATTTAAAAATCCTACTGCGGTGTTGAATTATCGAGAAAAATATTATTAAAGCTCCACAATATATATATATATATATATCCCGGCGGAGAAGCATCCATATCATTTATTCCCCTTTCATGAAAAGTAGCTATAACACGATCAAGTTCCGCATCGGTCCTATAAGGTTAAGTAAAAATAAAGAGCTACAACAAAAGAAATGCCACGAATTTAAAAAATTATAATAAAAAGAAGATAATTCTTAAAAGTTTTGGTAATTTAAAAATCCTGCTGCGGTGCTGAATTATCGAGAAAAATATTATTAAAGCTTCACCATATATATATATATATGCCGAAATAATCACGATGGAAACAGGCAATAATTAAAAGCATAATGGGATTAATTTTTTTTACTTTGTGGAAAAATTCAGAATAAAGCTAGGTTAGACTAACAGCAAATTGTAACCATAAGCAGATATCCTGCCGTTTTCATAAGTAAGATTAGTTGGGTGTACTATGCTCCGTCGAACCCGGAGCCAAATCTTAATAGTTTTTAATATTTCTTTTGTAAGTTTTTAATATTTCTAAAATCGTACCTGTACAAGAAATGTACAAATAAAAACATACCATATATATATATATATATATATGCCGAAATAACCCGAAGGAAACAGAGAATTAAAAATATTTTTGAAAACGCGTTTATTGCGGCCTTTTACGTTTAGGTTATATTGTTATAAACGAGAAAGAGTCCTGGGATTAATTTTTCTTTGTAGGAAAACTCAGAATAAAGCTAGGTTAGACACTTATAAGTTACTTACATTTTAACAGCGTCTTCATTGAACGGTTCTTGCATTTCGTCACAATTTTCCGTAACAATCTGGATAGATAAAAGTTTCCTCTGAACTATAGCTCTGCAAATTAGAAGCGTTGCGCGAGCATAAAAGTCTTGATCTTCAATCAACTCCGGAGAATTGTAGAGCGATAATTGACTCATCGTGTATATTTTAAAAGCATTAAGCGAAAAAAAGCAGACGAACTGAGGCTCTGAGATGAACTGCTCCCTTTTATAAATCGTTAGCTTCCTATTGGCTAGCGGTGAATTTTGGGCAGGGCTTGACGCGTAGGCCTGCATTGCGGCCAAATAGAGGTCCTGGGATCCGTCCACATGGCTGTGATTGGTTGCCCCGTGAAATCTGGAGCGTGTCAGATATCCCCATTCGTGGAGTGACGAGAAACGCTTTGTTTTTTGATCTTGTATTCGACCGAGTGAGAGAGAGAGAGAGAGAGAGAGAGAGAGAGAGAGAGAGAGAGAGAGAGAGAGAGAGAGAGAGAGAGTTGAGGTAGGAATGTGGAACGTTTTATGGTGCATAATGCTCGCCTGTACATTCTCGTTTGTTGGGAAAGGAAGGGTTTTCGTGATATTGGAAGATATATTCGGCACAATTCCCGTATGTTTGAGAGAAACGCTAAACTACGTTTTATGGTGCACTGAAACATAAAAGTGGAAGATAAGCACACCGGACAAAAAATTAGTCACCCCTCTCAGAATGTACCTAATAACGTGTGACGGCGCCTCTGGCCTTGATAACCGCACGAATCCGGCGAGGCAGAGACTCTACGAGGTTGTGCATGTACTGAACATCGATTTGCTGCCACTCGTTCATCAGCCGGTCCCGAAGTTCCGCCAGAGTCCGTGGGTGTCTATTCCTGCGCTTCACTTTCTGTTTCCAGACTGAACAACACCTTCGACGCATTCAGGATTAAAGGCTTCATTGGACCTGCGATGTACTCGTCGCCTCCCATCATTGGAGAACAAACAAAAACGGGACTCATCGGACCAAATTACACGTTTCCAATCTGCCGCAGTCCAGTTTTTGTGCTTCTGAGCCCATTTATAACGTGCCAATTTGTGACTTGCTGTTAACAGCGGCCTCTTTCGTGGTACCCTGCTCCAGATGTCCATCGCATGCAGTTCTCGTCGCAATGTCCGTTCGGAAATTGGTCGCTGGAGAACCTCATTGGTTTCTTGGAGCAATTGTTCTCTGGTTTGAAAACGATTTGCAGTTACTAGACGAGAAACATGGCGGCGGTCACTATTGTCGAGAATTGTTTTCCGGCCACAGTTACGCCGTCGATTTTCAGTTGATTGCGAACTACACCACTCTTTGTAAACTCGCTGGACAGTACGCGTTGACACACCAACAAATTGGGCTACTTCAGACATTTTGTGTCCGTGGGCTCTGCCAAACACGATGGCTCCTTTTTGCCACTGAGTAACGTCTGCCTCACGACCCATTTTGCAGACTATATCCAACACACACTTTGTTCTTCACCACCTCACGAAACAGATCTGATCCTGTGTGCTACGTCACCGCTACTTGTCTACCAATGCTACATCAGCGCCCTCTGTGTGACCTTGAACTTCCTACTATCGGTGCTATTAGGGGTGACTAATTTTTTGTCCGGTGTGCTTATTTAATTACCCATGAAGGGAACCGCTGTAAAAATTTCCGCGATACAATAAATAAATTTAAAAAAACAAAGACGTGTGATGTAGTGTTTTAATAAACACCAAAGTTCACGATCTCAAGCGAATGGAAATAAGATTGACCCGACGCTGGGTAGTATAATTTAATAATGCGTACCTTATCTCGAATCTTGAAGCGGCAATAAAGAATTGAACAACATGTGTATACATACACACCGTATTTTACGCCTCATAAGACGATACAAGTGGTAAGACGCACCCTATATTTAGCAATGAATATTTAGGAAAAAAATATTTCGAAGATTCAGCCTGACAAAAAATATATTCCCATAACTTTGTTAAAAGAACATTAAACAAAACAATAACATGTGAGCCCTGAAGTGATTTTTGATGTTTTTCAGGAAAAAGTAGCGTCTTATGAGACGTAAAATACGATATATATATATATATATATATATATATATGAGAAAAGTTCAAAATGGAAGGGTGTTTATAACGTTTTAATCTTCATGATCTCGAAATAAACTCCTGCGGAAGAAAGTTTATTTATTGGAATTTTAAATCGATATTATCTTTCGCTTCCGCCAAACTCCACATTTTTCAGAACAATGTTTAATATAATTATATATATATATATATATATATATATATATATATATATTATTTTTCCATAAATATTTGGCCTTCTATTGTTCAGCTAGTTACATCGTTTAATTAGATGTTTAGGAAGGCGCTTGTTTTATCGCTTTCACCTTTCTTCATTTCCCTCCTTTATCATATTCCCTTTCTATTTAATCATTTGTGCTACACATTTTAATGCTACGTGCACCTTTTGTCCTGTTTTAATTGTTACAGATGAAAAAGATCGTAATATTAGACTTAAGTCAGCCGGAGAGTGAGTTAATTAATGCAGTTTGACAAAGATGCTTACACGAATTTTTTGATTGACTTTTTTCCGGAATTTTACATATATAGGCCCGCCTTTAATTTCCGGCCAAATTGTTCATTCTGATGAATGTCAGTCATTACACTCCACCTTAGACCTAATTTCAGAGCCCTGCTAGGGCGCTCTGAGTACCACTACCAACTGTGGAAAGATGTTTACACGAACTTTTAGATGAACCTTTTTCCTGAATTGTACATATATAGGCTCGCCTTTGCTTTCCGCCCGAGTTGTTCATTCTGGTGAAGTTCAAGATTTACACTCCACCTTAGACCTACTTTTAAACGTGGAAATATATATATATGAGAGAGAGAGAAAGGGAAATAAACAAACAGATAAACAACATGATCGAGTGTTGCAATAATGGGATCCCCTGGTTGCCCCTACGAACCGTGGAAGGATGTTTACAATCCACCTTATACCTACGGTTTAACACGGATCATTAGGTCACCCTGGCGAGCAACCGCGGAAGGACGCGCCGCCGCCAGGTCTCGAGCCCGCCTACACTCCACCTTAGACTTACAGTTTAACGCGGTCGCCGGAGCCCGACGCATATAAACGTAATATTTTATGGGCGTATAGACGGGTGTGTACGTACCAAACGAAGTATACACTGTGCCAACTGGCTGATGATGCCTGGAGGCACTGGCTAATTAAGCCGACTGGCTGATTAGGGGCCCTATAAGGCAATGGCAGCTCGGCTGAAGTCTTAATATGCGCTTGGCTCCTGTCAAGAGAACACCTCTCCTCCTCTCTCTTAGGTTAGGTATACCTCTTTGGGGGTGAGGCCGTCCCAGCTTATCCCCCAAAGAGGTCTCCCCCAGCGGGAGTTCATTGCAACTTGGGGGATAACTCCGCCTCCAAGTTGCATAACCCCTTGTTGCTCTTGCATCAACCCCCTCCCCGCTTTAGGGGGTGCCTTGCAACAAGGGGAAAGGGGGGTTGGCACTATGGATGCCTTGCAACATAGTGGAGAGGGAGGGGTTGACACTATTGACGCCTTTCAAAAAAGGGGAGGGGAGGGGTTGGCACTCTTGCAACATTTGCAATTGCATTGCACTCGTCCATTTTGTGGGCATACATATATATATATATATATATATATATATATATATATACACAGAATACCAGACTGGTGTGTGAGAATATTTGTTCCCCTACAGCTAAAACTATCACTGCCCCACGACGGATCGCACCGGAACAAATAGTACTCGAATGTTTGTTTGTTTGTTTTTGTCTGTTTATTTGTTTGATTTTGTTTGTCTCATGAAAGACCGTGAAAGAAACCCATAGGAGGATTTTTTCTCGTGAAGGGAGGCAAGGATGAATCCTTTTTTTTTTTCCTTTAAAGAGGAAGGGGGCCCTGCAAAGGGCCCTCAAGGGGCAAATGCCCTTCATTAAGGACGGTGAGACCCCATAAATGGGGTGAGGAACTTAAGGAAGGGGCCCCGCTCATAAAGGAGGCGAAGGCCTCCAAGGGGCCTCTCCAGGGGCAAGTTTCAAAGCACCCCCAAATTCCTCTCTCCAAATGCCATCGTACTACTCATCCTTCCACACAATAAAAAAAAATTGGTTGGTAGATAAATAGTACCCTCGGCAGCCTAGTAGTAGTTAAGACGCTGGGCTGCTGGTGGGGCATGGTTCGGATTCCATGTTAAACTGTAAGTCTAAGGTGGAGTGACAAGCTTGACCTTCGTCAGAATGAACAATTTGGGCGGCAGCTAAACCAAGGTTAACCAAGGTTATATAAAGGCTGTGTGGTGACCTATATCGTAATACCGCTTCCCATCCATCAGCGAGGTTAAGCAACATTGGGTCTCGAGGGTAGTTGGATGAGAAAGCGTCCTCTGCCTCCAAATTATGCAGCAACTCGTGGTTCGGATCTCAAATAAAGCTGTAGGTCCCCTCCGATATATATGTAAAGATGTTGCGAAGGCGGTTAACCATCCAAGTTAAAAAAAATCAAAGATATATATATATATAAAAGAGTCGGAAATTTTCCTCTTCTTCACCTGTCTGGGGAAAAGGTCACTTGTCAGGCTTCTGTTCTTGTATCCAAGGCCTAAAGTAGACTAGAATTATAAAGAGAAAACTGATACTAATATTGTATAAATAAGTGGGGACATACAACAATAAGCAGTTCCGGAGTATCAGTCATAAAACCGATATTGTCACATTTTTAAAATTATCTTACTTCGTGGCTCTTTCCAGAAAAGTACCATTTGTCAATAGCTTTTCCGGAGTAATACTCATCAAGAGAAGGGCCATTTGGTTCGTCATCATGAGATCATCAATACATTAAGTTTCCATTCTTGTTCTGTTTTTCATCTAAGTGAAACATTTCCCACACGCAGCTGTTAAGATTGGAAAAACTTCTACAACTAACAGAAGCTTGCTAAGAACTAGAAACTTATCAGTTTTTCAACTAGCCCATAATTTTCCTGCGTCGGAATAATTTTTTAAAGTCAGGGTTGCCACCACAGTTTAATATTTAAATAATATATGACATGATAAATGTTCATCCGTTCGTCAAACATTAAAATTCGCTCGTTTGTGCCAAGAAGCCAAGAAGTCGAGTGGATTTTTCAACACACACACACACACACACACCCACCCACCCACCCACACACACACACACACACACACATATATATATTAGTGATGTAGCGGATGTCATTTTTTTCACATCCGCGGATGCGGATGCGGATGAGGATGTTTGATTTCAACATCCGCGGATGCGGATGCCGATGCGGATGTCTACATTTTCGTTATTTTTTAGGATATATTCGAGATTTGTTGTGTTTAACGTATATAATAAGTTATTATATAGAGAGAGCTGTAGCTATAATGTAGTATAATTGATTAATTGTACAATAATTGCTGTACTTTTCTCTGAACATATAAAATAATATCAAGCATCTAACTAATATAGAAATCAATTGTGAATTCGTCTGCAAATAAATTCGTTATATTTTGTTGAGTTTCAGCCACAATTAGAAACCATAATTGTGTTACCAGGATGCGGGACGTGAACCCAACTCAAATGCACCCCACCGACCTCTTTCCCCAACCTCCACCCTTATAGAAAGAGATCTTTAATTAGCTTGATAACTATTTATATTAAGTTTAAAGTTTTATTAGGCATATTTATAAATGAGTAATTAAAATAAAGTAAACTAAGATGTTCATCGTTTAATGTTCAAACTTAATTATAGGAAGGTTATGCTTAAGGAACATTAATTTTTCTGCCTTTTCTGCTGCCAGTCTGTTTCTCTTTTCATCATATATTAATCCAGCACTGCTAAATAATCTCTCGCTTGGTACGTTTGTTGGAGGACAGGCTAAATGTTTCCTTGCAAGTTTACTCAAGTATGGATAGATATTCTGCGTATTTTTCCACCAACTAATAGGATTGTCACATGCAGCCAGGCGTTTTTCTTGGTGATAGCTCTCGATCATTTTACTACATCTTTTGACATCGCGTAGGTCTCGTCATTGCTGCTTGACTCAAGAAACTGAGAGACAGATTCTGTGATAGATTTGCTTGTTGAAGGTGTTGGTTCTATCACTGAAACTTTTATTCTTTTGGTGGGTGGCGAAGCGACAGATTCAAGAGATTGAAGCTCTTCAAGTGCTTTGCCAAGTGATGATTTAACTCGTTCTAATGTACTAGGTGAAAATAACTTAGCTTTGTAACGTGGATCTAAGTAGGTTGCAAGAGAGTAACTTCATACAAGAACAGCCTCTCGTCTTGTCGCTTGCATCACTTTTGCGCACAATGAACTAGTTCTATTAATATAGTAGAATTTGATAATTTCCGCTTATTAATGACATTTTATCTCAACGGTCCACATCCGCACGACATCCGCAGCCCAAAGTGCGGATGCGGGTGCGGATGCGGATGCGAGAAAATGCGCGGATGTTCCGCGGATGCGGATGTGACCTACATCACTAATATATATACTGTTATATATATATATATATATATATATACATACAGTATATACGAGGGCCACTCAATATATTTTGCCCCACCTTTTTTTTTTCTTTCCAAGTTTCCTTGTAAGTTCCATAAATTTTGTACACAAGTAGTTACATACCTTTTTTACAAGTTTTTATTTTTCCACATAGTCTCCATCCGCTGGAGCCACCTCTTAACCTCCTCAACAACCTCATCGTCACTCTGAAACTTTCTTCCACGAATAGCATCCTTCATTGGTCCAAACAAGTGGAAGTCTGAAAGTGCCAGATCCGGGCTGTATGGAGGATGTGGTAACACAGTCAAGCGCATTTTTGTGATGGCCTCTCTTGTTTGAAAACTGTTGTTGTTGTTTAGCCGATCAGCCCACCCTGATCGAGCAAGCCGGCGGCACGCAGGTAACCGATCGCCCTCTCCGCAGTGGACCAGAGGTTCAGCGCAATAGTGATGTTGTGTTGTGTTCGTTGTTGTGCTAGAGCGGTACAGTCTGTCATAATGTGTTCAATTGTTTGTGGTTTGTCCTGGCACAGGTGGCAGGTGTCGTCTGTGGAGTTGTCTAGTCTGTGTTTATATGTCTGCAAGTTGGGGTGATGTCCACATCGGAATCGTGCTAAGTTAACTCGATCCGATCTGCTCAGGCTGATCTCTGACCTGTTAATGGGTGGCGGCTTCGCACCTAGGACAGCATTCGGACCGAGTCGTGTCAGTGCTTTGTGGGTTAGGTGTGTGTGTATGTGTTTTCTGTACTGTGTGATGTCTGTTTGGCGTGGTATGGAATGGAGTATTTGGTTATAATGTCTCTCTGGTGTTACCTTAATGGTTGTATGGTTTTGCGTTATCGTGCAAAAGAAAGACGTCTTCCATTTTTCTCTGCGGTCGAACGCGCTTTATACGTCTCTGGAGTCTCTGAAGGGTAGCAATATATGGTTCTGAGTTGACTGTTTGTCCTTTCTTCATAATGTCCAACAGAATCACCCCTTTCATGTCCCAGAAGATGGTGGCCATAACTTTCCTGCACAGGGAGCTATTTTGAACTTTTTCTTGCGTGGGTAGTCTGCGTGATGCCACTCCATGGATTCGCGTTTTGTTTCACGTTCAAAGTGGTGTATCCAAGTCTCATCTCCAGTCACAATTCGTGAGAGGAAATCATCCCCTTCTGTCTCATATCGAACCAACGACTCGGAAGCAATTTCTTTTCTTTGGGCTTTGTGATCTTCAGTCAGTTCGCGAGGAACAAACCTTGAACACACTTTTGAGTATCCCAGTTGCTGAATTATCGTGTTCACACTTCCTTCACTAATTCCTAGCTCTAGTGATAGCTCCTTGTATGTGACACGCAGATTTGATCGAATGATGCTGTTAACACGTTGCACAGTGTGAGATATCACAGCCGATGCCGTGCGACCGCTGCGTGGTTCATCATCGAGGCTGGCATTCCCTCTCTCCGATGATCTCACCCGTTTAGACCAGCGTCCAACTGTGCTTCGATCAACAACAGCATCTCCGTAAACGTCTTGTAGACGTTTGTGAATATTTCCGACTGTTTCCTTCTCTGCGGTTAAGAACTCGATAACAGCCCTCTGTTTACGACGCACATCACTGTTACACGCCATTTTCGAATCTGCGTTAACCATCGGTTTTATACAAGGCGTTTAAAAGCGATTTTATACAAGGAGGGGAGGTTCAAACTGGAAAAATCCGGTTATGTGAAGCGCAGAAAGTTCAAACTTACAACCCAAAACACAGCATTGTTTCCCAAACTTTTCTGGCTCCAGGCACCCCAATGTCATCTGTTTTTTTTCTTGGCTATCTGGTAATCGTCCACCGTTGAATAGCCATTTCTCCGGCCGAACACGACGTAACTTGAAACTGAGCCTATGCAGTTTCTGCATCCACCTAATTTTTTCGTTTTATTTCAAATCATCTAGGGTTTATATTTTAAAACTACACTATGTTCGAAAACCCTTTAAAAAAAAATCAAGACACTCAGACTCCGAAGAATAAAATAAGGTAAAATTCACTTGTCTAGACGTCAAGCCACAGGCGTCATATTCTGCAACCCTTTTGCTTGGAACCCCTCGGGGATCATAGGACCGAGAAAAGGTGTCCCCTCATCCCTCTTTTAATGGATTTTAGTGCCCAGAATTAAAACTTTATCCTGAAAACCTTGTTATATTTTTCCTTCTATCTCATCCGCTTTGACGGTGATGTCACCGATTTCGGCATTTTATCGGCAGGAAAGCTCCTTCGAGATACATTTTGGTGATTTATTTTAAGTAAATTTTTTCTTGCTTTCACTTTTCTTCTTTAAAAGGTAGAAAACGAAGGATTAGTTGTTATGAACATGAAAATGTCTCATAATTATGAATACATATAATAAATTTTATAAGGCTCCAATATGCGTCGACACCCCGTTTTATATATATATATATATATATATATATATACACACACACACACACACACACACACACACACATATATATATATATATATATATATACACACACACACACACACACATATATATATATATATATATATATATATATATATATATATATATATACACACAGGGTGGTCCAAAAGTCCCTATCTATTTTGCTGAAATAATATTTCCATTTTATTTTCTACAGGCCATAGATGATGATGGATGTACAAGAACGTGTGATAGTAGTAACACTACGTATTCAAGGGAAGAAGTGCAAAAAAATTCGAGAAAAATTCGAAAGATTTCACAAACCAGGACCTACAGACAAAACAATTCGCAAGCTGGTCAATAAATTTAAAATAACAAGATCTGTTCATAATGAGGCAAAACCTGGACGTTCTCGTACGTCTCAAGAAAATGTCGAATTGGTGAGAGATGCCTTTGAAACAAATTTTAGAATGTCAACTCGCACACCATCACGTAGACTGAGCATACCAGAAACGACTGATCTAAGGATTTTAAGATCAACATTAAAAAAGAAAAGTTACCATATTCAAGTGTTAGACGAGTTACACGAAGAAGATTATCTAATCCGAGCCGCCATGTCCATAGAATTGACTGAAAAATTTCATACCGAAAACTTATTAAACCACATTCTGTTCAGCGATGAGGCGACATCCCACACATGCGGAAAGGTTAATCGACATAATTGCCATATCTGAGCTATTGAAAAACCAACCTAATTCTACAAATAGGAGAGAGATTCTCCTAAAGTTGATGTCTGGTTGAATATCACAAGATAGAACATATATGAACCTGTTTTCTTTGCAGAAGCTACCGTAACAGGGCAATTTATCTTGACATGCTTCAACAGTTCCTTGAACCCCAGCTTCGTTCAGATGGCATTCTCGACACTGTTGTCTTTCAATAAGATGGAGCTCCATGTCACTATGCAAACATCGTTCGGGCGTACCTTGATGAGCTCTTACCATATCGCTGGATTGGACGTGGTGGAAACAGGCCCTGTGCAGCACGATCTCCGGAGTTAACACTATTAGACTCCTTTGTTTTCCGCAATGTAGTGGACAGATTTGAGATTTGCAGATACACTGATAGTGCTCACGTCAAATCTTAGACCTAAGATTGATAACTAAATAGACATCTAATTATATTAGTACACTTTTATTTACAAATACTACACGGTGGCCCAAAAAGTACCTACCAAGTTTAGGCATTTATTTCACCAAAACTATTGCAAATACAAAGATAGTTCAAACGCCATTCAAATCAGTATCTCAAGCCACTTATATGACAATGTGTTCGATGTGCTGTCCCTCCACTTTGACAATTTTTCGCAACCTCATCCCAAAATTCGATACCACGCTGTGGAGAACCTATGTCGGAATGTCGACGATTTGACGTTCAATCGATGATTTCAGCTCCTCCAAAGTCTTTGGGTTGCTCTGGTAAACTCTATCTTTAAGGTATCCCCACAAAAAGAAGTCACACGGGTTGAGATCAGGCGAATAGGCAGGCAAATCAATGCCGCTTCCATAGTGCTTCCAATAGTCCAAACCAATGACATTCTCTCCAAAATGTTCAATCAACAAATGGCGTGAGTAGTATAGTGTGTCAGCAAATTTTCATCGAATTCTATTCATTCCTTTCGGAGAACTAAGGACACGCTCCATAATCATCCGATGCTTTTTATCTAAGCCTTTAAGCAAGTGCATGATATACCAAAAATTAGATGCTCCCTCATTTGCCTTTGGATGAGACTTTATCCAAAACCAGCCTGGAGCGTAAACCAGCATTATAATTTTTACTAGGTCTTGGATGTTTTTGTCTGGATTCCGTGTAGAGACACATAAGCGCAGGATCCTGTTTGCTCGTGTTAGCCATCTTACATGATGGAGGGCACCTGGGAATCTGGTGGCTAACGCTTGTGAGATGCGTCCAGATTGTATGCTAATGCACATTTCATACATATATTTTTGGTCACTGCTGAAACTGTTAACAATATCGGCCGAAACTTCTTTAATGTTGCCCTCTACAGGGGTATAATCAACTATATCCAGTTTGATCAAATCCTCTCTGAGTTTATTTCCAAGAGAACCTTTGAAGGTGTTTGGTCCCGAAGTTTTTCCATCAATTGCTTCAAATACGTGCCTGAAGGGCAGTTCGTTTGCATGCAAAAGGCAAATCAGCCATTGTTCTGGCCTGTCCAGATATAATTCAATCAATTTTAGCACTCCGCCAATCCTGCCAGTGTTCACTGGGGTGCCATCGCATAGCAAAGCTTTGAGGGATTCTTTGCTATTAGAATCAACTATAAAAGTTATTATTTCATCTGCAATACAACAAGCAGTTCCGTTATCTGGAGCTATATGATCCATGTAAACATCACCAGGTTCTTTGACTATTACATAATGTTCTTCGTACTCCATTCCCATCTTTGTCTTAGTTTGATCTTTTCTACCATCAAATCCGATGCCTTCAATCTGTGTGTCTGTGTGTTCTCTGATTTCACTTTGATTATTATGTTCTTTTTACCCACACGTATTCTTTCTCTTTCCACTTTTTTCCTATCCAACATATTGGTTTCGTCCAATATTCCCATATCCTTCAAAGCTGCATTTACTATAGCTGCAGTAGCTCTGTAACTTACACGGTATCTATCTGTTGTTATTGTTAAGTTATCATAAATAATTCTGTTCTGATGGTTTTCTCTCAGCTCAAAATCTGGAACAAAGTCAATATCGTCGCTGTCATCATCAATTTCCATGCTCTCATCTTCCACAATTTGTAAAGGGTCCAGTTTGTTGTTTGAGGCGACATTCATATCTAGGCTTATCTTGGCTCTTCTTTCTAATCCTTTAACTCTATCGTGAGTCCTTTTTCTTGCGGAAGTCGTTACTCTGTCGATTGGTCCTAGTTGGTTTTTTCTTTGTTTCTGCCCGACAAAAGACTCCCACTCAATCATTGGAACTCTAATATCACATCTGTAATCCGTTCGACTGAATTTTTTATCGTAACAAGTACAAGTGCAAATATCAAACATTTCATCAAATGTCTCCACCGTCTGCTGAAAACTGTTGTTTCTTTGTTTTAATGGTACCTTATTTAGCTTTGCTGCAGATTCTATCAATCGTTCAACTTTTATAGCTATTCCTTCAAATCCTATATGTGGAAAGGAAAACTTCTCCCAAATGGCTTCCACATCTTTAGTAACAATTCTGTAACATTCTTTTGCTGTTCTAGAACCTTTCGAAATCAGTTCTTCTCGTTTTCTTACCAATAAATAATGCCTAAATACGTCAGCCTTTGAAGGAGTCGTTGAAGGTGGAAATTCTGCAGGGTGACCAAATGTTGAATTGTGCGTTTTGCTTCTTGTCGCCATGATTTCACTTATTTAGGCCTAGTAGCATTAACAAGAAACTAATTGTTAAATTCTAGCAATTGAATCATTCAATCTGAATTTAATATAACTCATTCGGAATTAAATCATAACTCATTCAATCATAAACAATCTGAAATTAACAATCTGAAACTAAACAAAAAAAAGTGACAATAGTTTATATAATTCATCTAATCTATCTAAATTAATCTATGTAATCTATTCAATCTATCTAAAACTCTATCTAAATAATTCTATCCAAATTAATCTAATCTACTTAATAAGACTTAATATAATGCATGATTGTCACATTTGGGGTTTTTATCTGTGGAGAGAGTAAAATGGGGGGGATGCTATGGAAGGGGTAAGGGGGGTCGCATATACTCATTTTTTTTACGAGATGTTGAAATCATCATTTCCAACTACGTGCATACTGTGGAATTCGAGAAACTCGATTTTTGATATATTTCGACCCCTAATATATATATATATATATATGTATAAATTATATATACACCCTAGTTTTCTTTCCTCTCGAATTATTCATTCTGACGAAGGTCAAACTTGTTGCCTCAACTTAACCGACAGTTTAACGTAAAATCCGAACCACGATCCACCACGGGTGGTTAGAAATTACAAAGTCCTTTTACAGACTTGATTTCACGACCTCCCGATCATCAGCCCGGCGCCTTAACTACTAGGCTACCTACGGTGTCATTATTTACCAACCAATTTTGTTTGGTATAGAAGAATGAACAGCTGGGTGAGCTGAGCGGCGCCTGCCATCGCCAGAAATTTGAACTTAGGGCCGGTGGTTTCGTAGTCAGCGATGATACCCAATACGACGCCAATGAGGCGCATTAATATATTTTTTAAAATATTTTTTATTTAGTTGTTTATTTATTTATGTTCTGTTTTGTCCTCGCTTTGTTATACTTCAGAATTATGACAATGAACGTCTCTCCTTTGTAAAATTATATCATTTACTTTTAGAATTTGAATTTAAAGCAGCCATAAAAGAATATTTCCATTAATACTATGCATTTACAGCCCCTCTGCATCCAACTGCTGCATTATCAATCGATAATGGACGTTTTATCTTCTTTCTATGTCCTATTCTTCCGTTCCATTCTTTTTGTCTCTTGTAAAAACGCTCCTCACATTCCCCCCTAATATCTTCCTCAGGCCCCTTCATGTAATCTTTCCTAAGTGAGCTGTGATTGGTCGGTTGCGTCTACCTGAATACCAATGAGAGCTTCCCATACCTGGTTGTGTAGGATTCAATAAGTGCTGTCCAACCACGCTTTAGTGATTTATACTTCCATGGAAAACAAAGAGGAACTAAAGATTTCAAATTAAAAATTGTTCGGCGCAAATAACTTTTTATTTTATTTTAATAATTAAACCAAGTCGCGTTGCTCAAGCGTGAATTCATGCAGGAGTCGGAGAACAATAAATAGCCACTCCGAATCAATATTAAAAAATTAAATTCACTTTGTTATCTCAAATCTGAAAAGATATGTTTTCTTCTTTCTAATAAGTTGAACAAAACGATTTGTTCTCGAATAAAGATTTGGTTTTGCTTAACAACAAATTTATAGGTGGGAAAACGGGAGAAATCTAAATATATAAAGCTGGAAAAATAATTTTAAAAATCCGATAAAAATTTAGTAAAATATAAAACATCGAGTGCCATTCAGGGGGAGGGGATGCCAAGGTGGAGGGAGAGTGCCAATTCAATATAGAGTATAGTCGTTTTTTAATAAGAAATATAATAATATTTAACAAGAAATTTAATAATGTTTTTAGTGTATAATAAATTGCTTAAAATTATATGAAATTAGCATACGCAAAATGTAATTATTTTCAATATAAATCACCCAGTAGCAACCGTTAGAGAGAGGTTGGAAATTATGAAGGCGTATACTCCGGGCAGTCTCGAATCCAGTGGGGTTTAAAAAAGAGTGTTTTGTTCGATTAAGATGTAATTGTGATATAAGTTAACTAAAAACTCTCTCCACGGTCAAACCATTAAATTATAAATTTGCTCTCGCCTTCTCCGTCGTGTTCATTGTTTCATTTTAAATAAAATCAGTAAATAGTGATAAATTGTCGTTATTTACCCATTCCGTCTATTTTTCTTTCTAAGTTTCAATGGCGGGCCACGTTGCCGCGTACCCGATTTTAAAATACAGAGAAATTAGTGTAAATAAATATTAAGAGAGATAATAACGCAGAGTAAAGAAAAGTAAATAAATATTAAAGTAATTTTACCTCATTTTTTATGGCGGCGGTGTACACCCTTTTGGTGGGGCCCATTCCCATTCCTAAAAATAGTTTCAAAAGTAAATTCAGAATGGCGCTCGCTGAGCATTTTCAAAATCTTAACGCAGTCGGGCTTGACCCCGCGTGTTCTCTTCAGTCAAGTACAGTATTTGAGTAATTTTTTTTTTCATCGCGACTTTCGTTGAAGGTCGATGTACTCGTTTTCTTTTTCAGTATCGTGGAGAGAGAGAGAGAGAGAGAGAGAGAGAGAGAGAGAGAGAGAGAGAGAGAGAGAGAGAGAGCGTTCATTAAATTTTAAAAATCTCGTCCGAGGCTCAATTTTCTGTCTTTTTTCTTAATTCTTTTTTGTTATAAAGCCGATCTATTTTGTTATTTAAAAATTTGAGTATGAAATTGTTATGTTTAGTTGTTTCGGCATTTAAAAAAATAAATAAATAATAATAATAATAAATATAATAATAATAATAATAGTAATAGTAAATAAATTATGTAATTAATTAAATAAATAAAACTAAACTATTTTCTTTGTAACTGAAGGGTGACATGCATTTTTATACGATAGTTCTAAAATTTTGGAGCGTATATGTAACGCTTATATATATATATAAAGGGTGATCCAGAGAAATGGGACCCAAAAGAAACCCCTGTAACTCTTAAAGTATAAGTCCTTTTATAAAATCATACGCATCATTCGAAAGAGGATAGTTACAAGTTTGTACAGGATTGTATAGGTTTTGACAATACAAGACAAGATAAGATACAAAACAAAATAAAAGTGTTAGTTAAAACTAACCCTTCAAGATGACTGCATGGACTGTGGAACAGCTGCGTTTCATAACTGAGCAATATTATGAGCATGGAAGAAGTATAGTTTCAGCTCAAAGATCTTTCAAGACAAATTTTCAGATGTCAAACTCACCTTCTAAGAAAGTAATCCGTCGGTGTGTCAGAAATTTTTCCCTAACTGGCAGCATTGGAAAAAGAAAACCAACTGGAAGAGTGCGCACAGCAAGGATAGACGAGATCATTAACAGAACTCATGAAATTGTACAGGATAATCCTAACATAAGCATCAGACGTGTTTCTCAGCTGTTAGGAGTTGGATATGGAACAACACACCGTATATTCAAGCAAAATTTAATGCTCTTTCCATATAAAATTCAAACAGTGCAACAACTAAACGATGGAGATTTCGCACGAAGACGACAATTCTGTCAATGGATCCAACAGAAGGTAAATGACACCACCAATTTTCTAGCAACTTTGATTATGTCAGACGAAGCCCATTTTCACTTGAATGGAACTGTAAACAAACAAAATTGTCGTTTCTGGGCAACAGAAAATCCATTGAATATTACCGAAGTCCCGTTGCATAGTCAGCGTGTAACTGTTTGGTGTGGTCTTACTGCATCTCAGATCATAGGGCCGTACTTTTTCGAGGATTCCACCGGAAACACGGTCACTGTAAATGGTGATTGCTACGAAAAAATGTTGACCGATTTCCTTATTCCTAAATTAAGAGATCTTTGTCTAGAAAACCACTGGTTCCAACAAGACGGAGCTACCTGCCATACCACGAGGAACTGCATGGCAGTTTTGCGTCAAACGTTTCCAGGCGAGTTAATCTCAAGATTTGGAGACGTTGAATGGCCCGCAAGGTCTCCGGATTTTTCTCCCTTAGATTATTATCTCTGGGGATATTTAAAGAGTAGGGTCTACAGAAATAACCCAACGACCTTGCAAGAATTGAAGGCCGCCATCACAAATGAGATACAGGCCATACCACCGCACACTCTTGCAAAAGTGATGCAGAACTTACAAGCGAGAACACTGGAATGCCTGGCAACTAATGGAGCACATTTGAAAGGAGTCATTTTAAAAAAATAAATATTTCATAATAAACTTGTAACTCTACTCTTTCGAATGATATATAGTTTTTATGAAAGGAATTAAATATTAAGAATATTTGGCTTTTTTTTATGGGTCCCATTTATCTGGATCACCCAGATAAATTACAAAAATTAAATAAATGACAAAATTTTCCAGTATATATTAGCAATGGTTTTAAGATTATTTTTTGACCGGAAGTAAATTTAGATTAGATTAAGTAAAATTATTACGAATCAGACCTGCACATTACTCTCGCACCCCCCCCCCCTCCTAAAAAAATGTAAATAAATACCAAATAAAAAAGATTTTATAATATTAAGGTGACATTAAGGTTGGTGGTTCCAAAATGATGTTTTTTAAAGATATGCTAATTTATATTGGTTTGTGACCATTTGAGTTTCGTTTTATTTTTTTTGCCGTATGGAGTGTGTGACAACTGTATAATGTTATAATCTCGTGAAATTTTTGGTTTAATTTAACTTAAATTCATTTTAGTTGAAAATCATTTTGTTTATTCAGAAGACAAAAATTGTTTAGTAAATTTTTTTGGTAAATTAATTTTAATTATGGTTCTAATTTTTTTTTTTTTTTCCAATTTTATTTTATAGATTGGCCAACTTTTTTTTCTTGAGTTTTAATCCAAATTCCATAGGTGATGTGGCGGCAGAGAAGCCTTCAGATGTTTTGGCGATTTTTCACACAACCACGACCAAGATGTCGTCACACAGCGAACCACACTCGAGGTCTCTGCCTCAGTTGCATCTCACCTCCCTCCTCGAAGGACCTCAGTGACACCTTCGATCTCATCATGTAAACAATCTTGTAACAGGCCCTTATTAGCTTGGTGTCATTCACCCAACTTTATATAAAGAGTATCATTACCTCCCGCGTTATATAATATTGATGTCACAAATCAAATGAACATTTACAACATTTCAATACAACTTTCATTCAAACAACTGCAACTTTATTTGTTGCACTTAAATCTAATTTATTTTCTTTAATAAAAGAAGAAGACTCCCTCTATTAATTTCTTTAATTAATAACATTATTTGGTTTGAAAAGACCAATGGTGACCCTAGCCTCAAGCAATCATAACACTGCCCAACAAAAAAATATTTTTTGCTGCTGATTTAATTCTAAGACCTGTTTCTGGATAATATTGATGTGCTATAATATTGATGTGCTGATTTCAAAAATCACCTTAGATTTTGTCCATCACATCAGGTTTTCGTGCAATGCAATATGCCTATTTTGGGTGATCCATGAAGGGCGCTTATCAAAATTGATGAGTTTTGAGACCTGTTAACAGCTGTTTTGCTATTAAAATTTTATCTGTGGAATACGCAAATCTGTGCATTAAATCTAAAGGTCATGTACAACATATTAAAATCTTGGGTATCTGTGATTTCCCCAGGTGTGAGCGTGACGTCATGAGCTGAGAGAGATTTCCCATTGGCGGAGTGAGAGCAGCCGGTTCCGCTAGTGACGTTACTTGTAAACTTTCAGCAGTTGGTTT
>JAJOZX010000563.1:1132500-1215000 GCA_023014485.1 Bathynomus jamesi
AAAGAAGCTTATTTCATATATATATATATATGGAGGGCTGTAGTAACTCGTCAAATACTTCATTTAGATACTCGCCATTATGCTAAAATCGCAATTTTTTGTGGCAATATTTTGCATGTTTTTTTAATAAATGTTATACGATATTATCTCTTAAATGAACTTCTCTGAGCGGGTCAAAGATATCTTCACATAATGGGGTCTGTCTTACAATATGTATACTTTGTATATGTTTTTAGTAAAAAGATTCAGTATGAACATTATTTTTTCTCCTTTAAGGTCCAATGAGGATTTGTCACGTGTTATAAAATCTTTTGAAGAACCTCGTGTCATGGACCTGAATACGGAGGATATACCGAATAGTCAACCCAACGAATGTCACATCGAAATAATGTAAGTGTTTTTCGTTCTTTTTTTGGGGGGAAGGGAGAAGACAATGGATTTTCATCAATTTATTAAATGAAAGAAATCAGTACAATAACCATCTTAAACTACAGAATATACAAACTAACGTTACAAATATATATATATATATATATATATATATATACACAAGAACAAGAGATCATACTATACAACGAGTACGCACAATTGGAAAACGGCTTTTTATCTGTCTGCATACCATTTCCTTTCGTTGAGTGTGACACGGGTCGAATAATTTTAAAAAATTTGTAGTCTTTACCACGTGACATATACATGAGAAATGAAATGCAGTACATTCCACAAGTATTACTAAAATATCCTTGTAATCGAAACGGGTTCCATACAACTTCGGGAATATGTACCTGAGCGAGAAATTTTACAATAACAGGGTCACTCCAGGGTTGAATTCCGAGTGAATCAAAGTAGTACAGGCGGTGCCTATTTTTAAAATAGATTGCAAACCAATGAATCCCTTCATTACCGATGACATCTGTGTTCACAATAAGACTACTGCATTCTCGCGTAGTTGGCAAACTCAATGTTTCATTCTTTGCAAACACGCCGATAAATTTGGAACCTGTGACTCGTTCACTCTTCATTACTCTCTGAAGTGTATTCACATCCATTTTAAAAGTCAGTGATAACGCTCCTAAATCTATCTACTTCTATTAGGGCTTGCGACTCAAGGTATACTAGTACACAAATAGGTGCGTCTGTAGGCTTGGTGAATTCCAACCTCACTGAGATGTTTCCGCTCTGTTGTCGGCTTAAATACATATTTACGCTAGCAGATAAGTCAGGTGTAATGCCAAACGGATAAAGGTTAAATTGATCAATGAATTCTTTCTGCGTTACCCATTACCGAGCTCATCACAATCACCTGCAATATGGACCAGATTACTATACGCTCTCGCGCAAAGAAGTAATACAGCGTCTTATGAATAGTCCGTATTCAATGGTCCAACCAAAGCAATGCCATTAACGTATAGAATTATATTTTTAAGTCCGAAATTCTCGAATTTAAAGGCACTCTTTTTATATTTTCCATTCACCGAAGCATGGTCCTGCATTCCGATTAATATCCTTTTAGGAAGATTTCCCAGGGCGATGTTTTCTATCTGCTTCGACGCCAACCCTGCAGGCACCGTATATAGTTTGATTTGTACTCTGTTAATAGGGTATTTCACTGTAGCGTTTAGTAAATTTTTCTCAATTTCTAGTTGTTTTGGTGAACTTAATTTCACTCGTCGTACGCAGAGGTATGTCTCCATAATGTGAACCACAACGGGTTTTGCTCCCTCTTCTTGATCAGCATCCAGATTTAAGCAGATCTCAGTACTCGTGCGGGTGAGCTTTATTTTCATATCCACCAGTTCACAAGCAACTTCTCCTGGAAAGTGAAATCTGTGTGGAGACGTCCAAAACACTCATATATCTTCTTTTTAGAATTTTTAAATTTGTCCTTTATACTACTTTCGTCTTTAGTTTGATAATATCCCTCGGCACTTAAAAAGGTAGCCTTCGCTTCTTTGGAAAAGTTGAGGACATTTTCCAGATAGGTTCGTAAATGATAGTATCCCGTGCCTGACGATATGTTGGCCGGATTTAAATATACGTCAAACTGGTTGAATATGGAGTGCAGAAAGTTTGTTTCAGGGTATACAGCATATTTGTCATCGCAGTCCGTTCCATGAGAATGGGCTATACATAGCTTAGCGTACATGTGCACACAGTTTGGATCAAAAAAGTAAGAGCCTGAGCTGGGTGTCACGAATTCTATAGGAGCACTCGGGGAACTAATTGTGTTTAAAGGGTTAATTGTAATAAAGTCACTGTGCTCAATAGAAACTTGAGTTGGAGGCATCTCAAAAAGGGATAGCTCCGATTTACAGCATTGTGAACTACATGGGTGGATGAAGCGTGCCATGACGAGTTAGAAATAGTGCCTCCTCTCTCGACAAGTAGTAAACAAACTATGATTCATGAGATCAATGTCCTTAGCTTATATCAGTCAAAAAAGTGGCCAACCATAGACTTCATTCACTTACAGCACTTCTTTTTTTATATCCTTTTATGTTTAATGCCACGTGATCCCTTCTTCCGGACAGCCCTCTTCTTCTTCCCACCACCACCACGCATTTTTCTCTTTGCATCTTGCATGATATCGTCTCGTGTACGTTTTAAATGTTTTTTTAGAGCTTCTTTAGGTTTAGCCCCAGCTAATATGCCTTCTGCAGTGTTAAGACCTGATTGTAGCGCTTTCCTTCCGAGGTATCTGGCACCCCTCTTCAGCAAAGGAACAGCCGTACGTAGTATGGATGAAAAAATGGACCCAAGTCTATCTCACCCCTCGATAGACGGTGAAAGGCTTTCTATTCATTATAACTCAGTGCGTCGAAAGTGTAGCTTCACTGTTAAGCTCCCGTTACCGAATGGGAAGTTTTCACCCTGAATCGTTCTTATGTATACATATTGAGATATTGGTTATTAAATTAGTTGCGACATTCACATAATGGGGTCTGTCATATGTAATACTGAAACTCCTTCCTCTATGGTTCTGGATGTGGGCTATGCGCAGCAGGCGTGCCTGGGTATCCCCAACATGTATACATATTGAGATATTGGTTATTAAATTAGTTGCGACATTCACATAATGGGGTCTGTCATATGTAATACTGAAACTCCTTCCTCTATGGTTCGGGATGTGGGCTATGCGCAGCAGGCGTGCATGGGTATCCCCAACAAACTGGTCCTCCACTATATTACTGTAAATATAGCACATGTCTGGGGACTGAGAGCTTTCAGCAAATTTCTCCATCTTCAATTGAAACATTAAGCTGGACAAGTCACGTTGTGCCTCGTGAAATGTCTCTCTCTGGAAGACTGCGCTATATCGGCCCTCAGCGGCAATTTTGAACAGCTCTTTATCTCTAATATTTTTACTAAGCGTTGATTTTAACCTCAATGTGCATGCGGGCGTGTCTATGTTTACGATTTCAAAAAGTAAATCATTTGTCAGGTACGCATTTTCAAAACTCTTGTTTAAACCCTCCACAATATCCATGGCTGTATCATAATGCCCGATTCCTAGCGAAATATTTGTGCTATAGAACCGTCCCTCACCACACAGGGTTGAGCGTACAGTATTGTCTAAGATTATGCCTAATTTTTCGCATTAATCGGTGCTTCTAAGGATCATAAATATGACCTGTCCCTTTTCAAGAGTTAAAAATTTGGTGGTTAACTGGAGTTCACATATCTCCACCTCATACGAATCACGACCCAATTCAATGGGTCCGTGGAGCTCTGTTACAAAGTTGGCTAGTATGTTGTTAGGGTGTACAGACAGGGACGAGGAGGACGGGAGTGTGACGTAGAAATGGTTAGGAGCCATGTCGCATACTATTTAAGCTTCATTATTGCATCAGCTTTTATGTAGGTGTTGAAGCTTTCTGGGTAACCTAGCCATTTGAAAGGTACATTTTTCTTTTTCCTGAACCTTTGCTTCCTAAAATTTTCTCAATTTTAAACACATTTTTTTCCTAAATTAAATGCCACTTTCTGCAACTCCTCGCGGTAAAAGCCTCCTGAGATTTCTTCCCCATTCAAATCTTCAACGTAAGACATCTTTATCTTACCTTTAGGTCTCATAGCCCCAACTTTAAAAATCTCACGTGTCCATCCTTGCTCAAACCCTTTGCAAATTTATTTCCCGAACGCGACAGCCTTACATAACCATTGATTTTGAAACGCGCAGAGTGTGGTGGTGTTGGAGATCCATCTCTTCTCGGGAGCGTACCTCTTTCTAAAACTTCGTTAGGTGATGTCCCAATCGTGCGATGGCGTTAGCGGTTGTAGGATGAGGCCAATGATTCCAGAATGTCTAGAAATCTGTGTGTTTTTATGTGTAAAATATCTGTGCATGCGTTCCTTTTTGGTACGTTGAACTCTTTCAGCTAAAGAAGCCTTATGTATAGAATTGGTTGTGTAATAGCTGATATTAAACTCTGACAACATGTTCTGAAAAGCACGGCCTATAAATTCCTTCCCCACATCTGTACAAAAATAGCCAGGAACCCTGTTTTCTTTTAACATTAGCGTTTTGGTAGCTTTAGCAACTGTTTCAGATGATTTATTTTTCAGAGGAACTAGCCACAGATATCTAGAGAATACATCCATTATGAAGAGAATGTAACGGTAACCATCGTTATACACAGAATATCTTTGCATATCTTTTAAATCTACTTGCGAAATAGAATCAATCGAGGCACCCGTTGTCTTGGCTGTTTTAACCTTTTTCTCACCGGCTTATGAAGCGTATAAGCTTCCTGCTCCCGCAAAAATCTCTCAACATCTTTTTTCCTACTCCGTAAACACTTCTGTACAGTCTATCTACGCCGCAGTAGGAGGCTGGGTTAGAAATGTCATAATAGCGTTTACTTAATACGTTAGCCATTTGCGTATTTTAGAGGCACGTGGGTAGGGTTGACCGTTTTTTTAACCTCTTCTTTCTCCTCTTCAAAGGTGTTACCGTCGGGGGTGATGGCGTCTTCAATTGTGTCATGTGCGTCGCATGTTCCAAGTCTTTTAACCTGTTCAGATTTCCTATCATTGTTTTGGGGACATTTATTTGTTGTAGTCTTGCTTTAATATGCTTCCATCCTGATGGTGAGGGCCTATCCCACTTTCTCACCAGATCATGGACAATGTCTACGATATTCGACCTCTGTACCTTTGATCCTTCCACAGTGATCTCGCCTGTATCAGTTCATTGTATGGCTGGGTCCTCATTCAATAGATTATAAAGACTTAAACCTTTATTCCTCAATGTATGTGGGAGGGTGCTTTTAATACATGCTCGATATGTTGTGTGGCTGATCCCTTAATCTTTGTTTGGTCAGCTGTATCGTCGGGTACACGTCCTATGTCACCATGTCCATCGTCCCACGCGCTGTGCCTAATAACCACAGGAATCTCTGTCGGGTTCTCATAATTTTCGTAGTCGTGAAGAAACTTCTGCAGAGCTTCTTGGTATAAGACTCTTTTCTCATCAGGTGTTTTTTCACTGTTTAATAGGGCTAGCAATTCGCTTTCCATTCTTTTAAGTCTGCTTTTACAGGGATTTAAATCCGTGTCTGGATTCCTTTGCAGTGAAGCGTACACATCGTGTGGAATCACTACCACTTTCTTCATTTTATTAATCTATTCAGTAAAGGACCCCAAACTGAAAATAAGATGGGGAGAAATGACCCTCCTGTTTGTACAATAATTCGTTTTTTCTTCGCTACAGTTTGACTTTTACGAGCGAGTGCGTGTATTATGTTCTTGTAACGGCGTAGGCAAGCCTTCTGGGGTGGTTTCATTAATACATTGCAATTTATAACGTTAAGACAGATTTCACAGATGCATTTTAAAAAGTCGGAGTCGATATTTTTAATAAACATCTCTGCATTGCCCGGGGCAGTCGATGATAGATTTTTATTAATTCACGGTATTTCTTTAGTCTCTTTGTCATTCTGGAATATACACCGTTTCAGATCGTTTGGAAATATTCGTTCTTAGAAGCACCCTAAACGTGTTTCGCGGATGAAGGTCGCAAAGCAAATATCCGTAACGCGTGCTTGTAGCTTCTTTATAAACTTCCAAAAACTCCTTACGCTGATTCGGGAACATTTGATTGGCTAATACCCCAATTTGTGATACATCTCTACGTTGTGCGAATAAAACTAGATATTGTGTATTTAACGACACATCGCGCATGTATCTTATGTTAAGATGGTGGGAGACTGTAAATGTCTCGGCAAACGTTTTATCCATCTCCAACATGAGATCGTCAATTACAATGACTGTATGTTCATTTCTCTTCAACGAATTAACGTCATATCCACCTTTGTGGAACAAAATATCATCTTGGTACTCGTTGAACACTGATTGATACGTCGAATAGCAACATATAACTTTATACACAAATTTTGAGAACATCTCTACCTTTTCTTTAATGATTTTAAGCATAAACACAGTTTTGCCACATCCTGTACGTCAAGATATAATATATGTGGATGGGCTCGTGAATCTGAATTTTTCTACAGAGTCCATTTCTAACACGTCACACTCCTAAGTGTATCATTTACAAAATATTACAAATTTTGAGTGCTGTTCCTTATATTTTGTTTTCTCCCACAGAACCGTGAATGACGATGAAGTACAGCACCCCATCATCGACATTATGGATGACCCCGAGGACAGTGTAGTTGTGATCACAGAATCCTCCCGCACCGACGAATCCTCACCAGCGACACCGGTAGCACGTTCAAAGCAGAGGTATGATGAAGAGTCCCCCACGTCAGGTGTAAAGCGCGTCAGGGGTGCTAGAACACCAGTAAGAGAGCCCCAACCCTCAACGTCTTACGCAACAAGACCCCCAACAGCACCTTCCGCCAATATATCCCCTTATTCATCCTCCACAGCAGCTCCTCATTCTGTTCAGGCTGCAGTAATAGAGCCCCAACCCTCAACATCTTACGACACAAGCCTCACAAAGGTACCTTCCTCAAATATAGCGTCTGGTACAACCTCCACAACAGCTTCCCGTTCTGTTGGGGATGGCATAACATTCGAGTTGGTGCGCACCGCAATCCCCACCCCGGCCTTGACTAGAAATCGGTATATAGTCAGGGTTGATCCTAGATCCATGTATAGCAGTGGTATTGAGCACGGACTACGGCGCGTAGTAGAGCGTGTTGTGGCGTTTGCCCTTCAGAACCGTGACGAGCGTGAAGTCAGGACGAGGCTGTCTTTCAGATTCGGGTCAGATGACGGTGATGTAGATGATTATTGGGTAGTAGTGCCATTCAGGCGTCTGACGGCTGAAGATGTAGAGTATATATTAGGACGTATAATGCAGGCTTCACAAAGTAGCATAGCCTTTAATATGGACACCTTCACGATAAATATTGACCGTATATTCCGTGTTGCGGGACACAGTGCCATACCGTATACTCTTAACTTCACTTCTCCGATTATTTACCGAAAGCATATAAACGTCGATCGTGGTTGCGGCTTCATAGCAGTAGTCTTAGCTCGTATGTTTACTGTACTAAATACACAAACCACAAAAATTTGGTTGCCTACGGTAGTGGAGCGTGCCCGTAAACTAGCTGTAGACTGTGAACTTGAGTAGAAGGGTAGAGCAGGAAATGAATGTTCGTATAGTTGTATTTGGACTGGATGATCGTCGTAGAACTGTGTATGTTTTTAAAAGCTGTGTGAGAGATCGTTCAAGACCACTACTTATTTTAGGATTATCAGGGACAACATATCTCCCCATCCGTAATATAAGGTGGCTTTACTCGAGTTATGACAAAAGTCGAAAATATGGGCGACATCATGACTTGTGTAAGGCGTGTCTCGAGTTTGCGGATGATACAGTGAAACATTGTAAAGAATGTCACATGGTATGTGAACAGTGTGAAAGCACCAAATGTGAAAGCCGTGTAGTCGAAGCTGAGAAGAGAGAGTGTGATGTGTGTAGACGCAAATTTTTCAATAATAGCTGTTTTGAACTCAATAAATCAATTGGCACGTGCAGGAAAATGAGAATCTGTGAATGTGGTATGTTTCACATGATGGATAATTGGGTAAATTTCAAGTACAAATGTAATGAGATTCACTGTTCTACATGCCATGAGAAATATAAGGTGGACGGAGTAAAACATGTGTGTTATATGAAAGACGCTAAGCCTAACAACAACCCTTGTATAACTGTGTACTACGATATAGAAACATACACGAACGCTGAAACCAAAGAGGTTATTTCACATTTACTTGTGAGTCAGACTATCTGTGATGAGTGTATGGACATCGAGTGTGATGAGTGCCACAAATGTGGTAAACAGAGAAACGTTTTTAAAACGAATGCCCACGATAGCCCTGTAAAGCTCTGTGTGTCCTATATTGTCAAGTTGGCGGAAAAGTTAAAAAAAATGACTATATTCTCGCCCATAACGGGGCAAAATTTGACACACAGTTCCTTTATAAGGAGTTGCTTGAGCACGAATCCTCTGAGATATTTACAGGTGATCCCTTCAAAAGAGGCAACAAATTAATACAGATGCAGATAAGAGGCAATGTACAATTTAAAGACACTTTATTATTCACACCTTGTAAATTAGCAAGGCTACCCAAGGTGATGGGCGTAGCAGCTGAAGTTTCAAAAGGATATTTCCCTTACACATTCCTCACTAGCGAAACTTTAAACTACGTAGGTCTACCTCCACCCAAACATTACTATAAATATGAATGTATGAGTACAGATGAACGTGAAGATTTTGACCAATACTACAACAGTTTTAATGAATCTAGTCCTTATAATATAGCTTATGAATGTGAGCGTTATTGCGTGAATGATGTGCGCGAGCTGAAATTATGTTTCCAGTCCTTTAGAAGGATGTACATAAGCCGTTTCAAATGCGATAAGTTGCAAGTCGCAACCACCATCGTCTCATTATGTTTTACGGTGTTCAAGAATAACTTCAAGCCCAAAGACACCTTAGCCATTATTCACAGAAACAATCCCCACAGTTATGGGCACAAGGCTATTTACTGGGTCATACACCTACAGCAGCAGACAGGTGTATACATAAAGCATGCCCGCAACACGGGTGAAGTACCCATTAAGGTTAATGGTCGTGTTTTTTTGGTTGATGGACCAAGTGAAAACCGTGCCACTGGTGAGAAAACTGTGTACTCCTTTAACGTTTGCTGGTGGCACGGATGCCCCCGTCCTGAGTGTGGAATCGCAGGAGATATCCACGGTAGATCTCCTGCCGACTGTCTTGCGTGGACCCGCACCCGCGATCAACTTATAGGATCCCAGTTCACTCACAAAGTCTTGTGGGAACATGAGTATGGTGCACGGATGGAGGCAGACGGACAATTCCGTGAAGAAATAAACACGATCAAGCGTTCAATGGTGTTGGATCCTCTCAAATGCGGTGATAGCTTGTTCGGAGGGCGTACAAATCCCTTCAAGCTATACTTTCCGCCTACGGAGGGTGTGAAACTCCATTACTACGATTTCTGTTCTTTATACCCCTACGTGATGAAGAACAATCCATACCCCGTAGGTGCGCCTGAGAAACTGGTGGGACCTGACCTACCCTCCATCGACGAGTTCTCAAGAAATTTGAACGGGTACTATTTTGGCCTTTCTTTCGTAGACGTACTCCCCCCTCGCAATTTATGGATGCCGATCTTACCCGTCGTTATCGATCACAAGCTCATGTTTCCCCTGTGCGTGAAGTGCGCAGAAGAGAACAATGGTGATTGTGACCATACAACTCACCAGCGTAAGATTAGAGGTGTATATACAAGTCCAGAGCTGGATCTAGCTGTTCGCCATGGATACAGCATATTGAAGATACATGAGGTGTGGAGGTTTCAGAAGCTACCCAACCCTTTCACACATATATAAACGCTTTTTTGAAAGATAAGGTCGAAACATTAGGGTATCCGCGAGGAGTTGATACCGAAGATGAAAAATCGGCCTATATTCAACGTTACCTTGACCGTGAAGGTATACAGCTTGACCGATCCCAAATTGTAAAGAACCATGGCAAGCGTTTTAGTGCAAAGTTGTGTCTAAACAGTCTTTGGGGAAAATTTGCATAGAATAACGCCAAAGGGAACATTCATTTGGCACAAAGTTATGGTGAAATCTGGGATTATGCCAATGCTCCCGATAAAGAGGTCATTGAGATCATGAAAGTAAGTAATATTTACATAATAAAGTACAACAATACCAATTGGCCACAGATACCTCACGGGTTACAAACATACCTGTGGCCAGCTTCACAACGGCCTACGCCCACATAAAACTTTGGGGGTTATTGCATTCTCTTGGGCGGAGGGTATTGCACGCTGATACAGATAGTGTGATATTCACAGAGAGGGAGGGTGAATACATGCCTCCTATTGGTGAATTCCTCGGTGAGTTGATTGATGAGATCAAGGATGAGCATGGAGACACTGCATACGCCGACTCTTTTGTCTCAACAGGACCAAAAACTTATTGGGTACGGGTGAGGGTGGGTGAGGATATGAAATATATCGTGAAGGCAAAGGGTATAACGCTCAACCATGCGAATCAGCGGGTCGTTAACTTTGAATCGTTGAAGGAATTAGTGTGTTTTGATGATGATGATGAGAACGATCGGCCTCCCCATCTAACTGTAGGCACCCACAATTTTCGGGCGCAGAAGCTGGGGGGCGTGAAAAAACTTAGGGGTGCAAAGGTGTGCCGTAACATCGTTACCAATTACTTGGTACCTATGATACCGTACCCTTTGGATACCATAACCTTTGATGTGCCTATTTTAACTTATTTATCACGTATTTGTAAATATATATGTCTTGAATATAATCTTTGATGTGTCTATTGTTAACTTATTTATTACACGTATTTGTAAATATATAACTTGAATATTTCGTTTATTAAATAAATCGTGTTTCAATTAGCGTTTCACTTTCTCCTTTGTGTGTGTGTGTGTGTGTGTGTGTGTGTGTGTGCACAGGTGAAAGTTCTAAGCTCCGCCCACTGTAAGACCAGCAACGTGAGTCATGCTACTACCTGGGCTTCCCTGCGCGGTCAGTTGTTTGCAGTAAGCCCTGGATCAGACGTGTATTCTCCCGCGTAGACAGAAAATAGTAATGGCTACCTTTAATATTGCTTGTTCAACGTTTATGAAATGGTATTCTGCAAAGTGTCAAGATGTGGTGGATACTGAAAAACTCCCTATTCCCCCTCCTTTGCCTCTTTTAAGACTACATTGAATCGTGCGAAGGAGCAAGATGTACAAATACTCTATGGCTATTCTGGTGAGAGCATTGTAGGCTTTCGTAGCACAGACGATGTATTGAAGTATGTTAGACCTAAGCTTTATAAAGGCTCACATATACCGTGAAGTAAAAGAAAACAACGCGTGCAGAAGAGAAGCAACGGATATGGATAGTGAGTCTTATTGATGGGTGGTGTGACAAGCGATATTATTCATGTTACACCATACCGAGTACTCGTACCCTGCGACTGAGAATGTAAATCTCGTCATCATGGAGAATCTTAAGTATTTTTATCACTATATTAATATATCATGATGAGGTTTGTAGTGAGGTTGTGGCTAATGCCCTGCGTGAGTTTTTAACAGACTTTAGAGACGAGTATCGCTTGTTAAACAAAAAGGAAAAATATGGGCATATGTTCCTCTCAAATAGTGCGCCGGAGTGTGAAGACGTTTAGTTTGTGGAAATGGTGAGTGGTAAAACATAAAACCGTTATAAAATGTGTTTTCGTGAAAATTACCCTGAAGGAAAATGCCTGGTGCGTATTCGGGAAGTGGGAGTGATAAAACATTAAAACCGAAATTAATTCTTGTATCGGAAAATTTCTCAAAACACCTGCCCAATATAATGGGATACAACGATTCATGTTGGATCAACGCCGTACACGTTTCATTAGATTATGGTGTGACTCGCTCCTCCCGTCGAACCGTCGCGTTGCATGTGCCTCATAGTTATCTCAGAGCTTGAACCGAGTGGACGTGCGCTCCTCGAATACGATGGAACTTCCTTTGAGCAGCATTCTCAACGCCGTGTACGATGTGTCCGTGACGAAGTCGTTGCGCGTGTTCAGGCGTAAATCCGGTATCGTTAACTATGTACTGGAAACGGATTGTAGACAAACAAACAAACGGAATGTTGTTTGTTTAAGTGTCGAGGAGATGAATAGAATCTTCGTGATAGTTGAGAAGTGGAGTGAAGATCGTTATAAAATTCCTACAGGTGTAGGTACAAGAAGAGAGCAGATTAGTGACACCCACTCATACGCCGTTGTATGTACGTTGTGTATAAATAACGATCGGCCATGCATTGATATACGGTTGATGTGGAAGAATGCTTCTGATAATAACGCTCTTGTTCCTACGCGAAACCGTTTCCTCCTCGACAGAATGTTTGAAATCGTCGGATTCCGCAAGCTGAAGCCTATATTAGACGCGCGTGTTACGGATATGCTTTATTTTGATACGGTACTTGAATACGCATACACCGCTCTGTTCGATAGATTTACTGAGTGTAGGGTTGAACAAGGTGAGAATGGTCTAGAACTGGAGGATTATTTAAAAAGTTTAGACTCTTTGAAATATCATGAACTTTGGTACAAATCACTTGATCGGTACAGAGCTCAGCTCACCTACACCGTTCACCCTAAAGAACTATTTCTTTATATAATGAGCAGCTGTCGTAACGACTTTGAAGATTACTTCAACTGTAGCTATGCAGTGTGAAGAAGAGTTCACGATTGAAAAGCTCGGGTCGGTAGAAATAAACCCTCGATTGGAAAGGCGTGTTTATAAACTTGTATTTAATAATGTGGCTAACGGTGAACTCTTTGTGCGTGCTTTTGATTGTATTCTAGACATATTTAAAGATAACTTGCCAACCGGTTGTAAAGTGGGAACAAAAATAGTACTGAACGATATGAAGGCCCGTCATATCGAGTATAGGTTTCCCTATACTTTAAGCGGTGAAATATTATTAAACCGCGTATACTGCGTAATGCAGAGCAATAACGATGTAATTGTAGACTCGATTAAGTGCGAGTTTAGCATTTTGAAAACAAAGTGAAATGTATTTATATATTTAACATAATTGTGTATATACATTTCTGCTATATTGATGGCTATACGATTTCTTATTTTGGGCTGTAGAAGATAAAGTGTACGTATTTAAATATTTAGTTGTATATATATATATATATATATTCCTGTACTAATATCCTTTTCATTATACGTTTCGTATATTATTATTTTCAATATTTTTAATTGTTTAATATAACATATTTTTCGGGTAATGCTATATTTCTTATACTATAATTATTTTTGATCATTCCAATGTATATTTATTTTCTATATATTTAATATTTCCTGTACTAATATCCTTTTCATTATACGTTTCGTGTATTATTATTTTCAATATTTTTAATTGTTTAATATAACTGTATTTGTTTTTCGGGTACTGCCATATTTCTTATACTATTATTATTTTTGATCATTCCAATGTATGTTTATTTTCTATGTATTTACAATAAACAGAATGATGTAGTTTTATTTAATTCTTTTGGTTGTATTTTCTTTTGGGTTTCGTTTTACTAATTAACTCTCTTGTTGAATAAATTTAAGGAGAAAGTCAATCTTGCTTTTAATAATTAAAAATATTATTTGACAACTCGTGTGAAATAAAATAAATGGTGGTATCTATCAACTCACCCTAATAATGTATACCTGAACAATTAAAATAAAAAGTGGTGTCTGGCAACTCTCCATAATAATGTATACCTGAACAATTAAAATAAAAAGTGGTATCTGGCAACTCAACCTGAACAAGCCACTTACGCCTTCTAAGCCAACTGGCTGATTAGGGGTCTATAAGAGGACGGCGGGACGGCTGAAGTGTTAATATGCACTTGGCTCCTGCCAGGTGAACACCTCTCTTCCTTTCTCTCCTTCTCCGGTCTTTCTCTTGGGGATAACGCCGCCTCCAAGTTTCATGACCCCTTGTTGCATCTGCAGCATTCCCCCACCCCCTTCATTGCATACCTCCACCCCTTCATTGCATACCCCCATTCCCCTTTGCAACATTGATCATTATCTCTTGCAACATTCTTCCACTCTAACCTTTTGGGCCCATACTACTCGCGTTAATTATTTTCATTTTTTTATAACGTAGTATGGTTACGCTGTATTTTTTATTCATAATATCTTTTCTTATTTATAATAACAATTAAAAATTGCAATTAGTTTCACTTTGAAACGATGAATTACTGGACTTACTGTGGTTTGCAAACCATGGTGGGTTTCGTGGTGAGGGTGAGGGAAAGAGTTGTCTCTCAGCTGTAATTTGCAAAGTATGAGTTTCCTTCTTGTGAAATTTAGCTTGCCGGGTGGAATTAATGTATTAAATTAATTTTCGGTATTAATACTTAAATTTTGTTATTTAATGATTCTGTTTTGGAAACTGTAATTTTTTTTAAATCTTAGACCTAAGCTTGATAAATAAATATACTGTACATCTAATTATCTTACTCCATTTTTATCCTAAAATACTATTATTTCAGCAAAATAGATAGCGACATTTGGACCACCATGTATAGGCGTACACCCACTCCCATTTTAACACTTTTATCCTTGTTAATGCACTGGACGTCAGTGACAGTCCTATCAAACCTTCGCGTCAATTTTCTGTATACTATCCTCAACTTTTTTTTGAGCTGATCCTTAAATTTTTTTAGGAAATTCGAAGAATTTGTAAGTTCAACTCCCTTTAATTTATCCTCAACATTTGAAGCTTTTTTATTAAGTATGCATAGACATTTTTGCACATTAACATTCCTTTTTTTTTTAATTAAGCTATCTTGAAACTTTAAACTGAATTTTTTCGTAAAATTCTCAGAAATTTCATTCGATAACTCATTTTTAATGTTTTAATTTTTTCAGTATATGACTTTAAGTTACAAAATTTGCAAACACAATCCTCGACTTCGGAAACATCGAGACATTCTACGAGTTATTCTAAACGGGTAGCTTCAACTCTGTTATAGAGATATGTAAGAAATTGTAAGAAACAATACGCTGATGGCATACACTCTAGACTCTTCGTTCTTAAAAATACAGAAGAACATACACACATACCACATCAAGCAGGATACTCAAACTCCTCCCCAGACATAACGTTCTGTTCCCCCTCACCAGCAACACATACACACTGGAGAACAGAAAAACAACTGTCGTCAGACCACCTGCCTATCATCATTACAACACGTTCTACGCTCTGCCCCAACAGCTTTAGGCACACTTACAGAAATTACAAGAAAGCTGATTGGGAACAGTTCAAAATACAGACTGAGGAACAATTCACCACATTAAACAGCACACCCATCATAAACATCAGTAGAACACTCAAGACATTTAATCAGATCATCAATAAAATAATACAAACAAATACATACCGAAGGGCAACATTAGGAAATACAACCCAAATTACACTAGACAAATAGCCCACCTCATAAGGCAACGTAACAACCTCAAACATAACCTTATGAACCTTATGTTGTTTCGTGCGTTGGTCTCTCTTCACACGGTCAAGCTGGTGGCTTATACATAACACACAAACACCACACACAGAAGTCATAAAACAGCAGACACAACAGCTCAATACAGAAATAAACAACAAACCCAAATATAAACAAACAGAAACATTTAGGGAATTCATAACAACACTAACCCACTCCACAGATACATCCAGGCTATAAAAGACTATAAACAGCATTACCCACTCTAACAGCGGCATTCACATCTTACACGCGGCTATCTGTTACAGGCAAAATAATGTCCCAACATATATACAACAAGCTAACATTCTAGTCAGGGTTAGCAAAAACCCATCAAAAACCCAAAACCCAGCAAAAACCAACTGGTTTTTGCTGAGTAGTTGCGTTTTTGCTGGGTTTCTGGGTTTTTGTTGGGTTTTTGCCTACCCTGATTCTACTTAATCACTACGCAAAGGTAAGTCACTTATACAGAGAACAACCAGAAACACGCAGACAGACAAACAGCCAGACACAAGAAAACCTACAGACTCAACACGACCATTACGCCCTTCAATACAGACCAGACCACCAACATCATCAAAAACATTAATCAATTAAGTTAAGAATTCGAAGGCAACCGGACCAGACAACATATCTAACATACACCTTAAACACTTGGGCCCACAGGGAATACTAGCTCTCACAAACATCAGCACATATTCATACCAACACTGTATTATTCCTGACACTACTTAAACTAAACAAAATTCCAACAGAACCAGCTTCCTATAGTCTCATTACTTTACTATGCACACCTTCCAAAGTAACAGAAAGACTAATCTTACAAATCACCAACCCACACATACCACTATCGCCTACTTAACATGGATTCAGACCTCACCACTCAACCACGACATTATTCACTAACCTCACGCAGCACATCATGGATGGCATCAACTCCAGACGACCAGTTCAACGTACACTATTAGCAACAATAGACATTACTAAAGCATTTGATGTTATCCCACGCTTCCCTCTCAGAAACAAAATCATTACAGGATGCACTCAAACAACACTAATAGAATACCTGCACACAGAAACAAAAATACTGAAAGTTAGGAAACATTTAGACATGAGGGGAACACAATTAATGGCAGCAGCTACAACTAACCCACAACACCCTTGCCACTACATGTACAATCATGCACCGACACCTCGCACCATTAAGGTAACACCAGAGAGACATTATAACTAAATACTCCATTCCATACCACGCCCCACAGACATCACAAAGTAGAGAAAACACACACACACACACACACACACCTAACCCACAAAGCACTGACACCACTCGGTCCGAATGCGGTCCTAGGTGCGAAGTCGCCACCCATTCACAGGTCAGAGACCAGTCCGAGCAGATCGGATCCAGTTAACTTAGCACGATTCCGATGTAGACATCACCCCAACTTAACTTACAGACATATAAACACAGACTAGACAACTCCACAGACGACACCTGCCACCTGTGCCAGGACACACCACAAACAATTGAACACATTATGACAGACTGTACCGTTCTAGCACAACATAGAACACAACACAACGTCACTATTGCGCTGAACCTCTGGACCTCTCCGGAGAGGGCGATCGGTTACCTGCGTGCCGCCGGCGTGCTCGATCAGTGTGGGCTGATCAGCTAACCAACAACAACAACAACTCTAGACTCGAGAGAAAAGCTGTGGTAAACAATAGATTTTGTAAATCCAACTTAATAAAAATTAAATTTTTGGAAGCCCATGTGAACTTTGTGGGAATACTTTAGCTACATTCGAAAAAGTTTTCAGATACTATTTGTTAGTAGGGAGAAAATATGAGAGCAGATGGTAGGAAAGCTAAACCAAATGTATCAGAAATTGCAGAAAACGTTGCTTGTGAAGTGGAAGAGTTATGGAAAAATCCTCAATTCCTATCATTTCTCACAAAAGTGTCATTCGTAAGATCAACATATTTAATGATAAATTACAAATGTTTAATCAAACAATCAAAGGACAGAAAAAGCAGGAAGTTTGCAAATCCTTAAAGAATAAATTTCTTCTAAATGCTTCAACCAAATTATTCGAGCAGCTGACGAAGAAGCTTCTAACAGTGGCTGTATCTTCCAGCGTGGGACACGTCAAGGCGAAGAAGAGGCGACGTCAAGCCGAAACATCAACGCGCTGGTGGCCAAACTTCCTCAAATCTCCGTGCAGCGGGCTGTCTACGGTTGGCCAGACTGGCAGTCGACGGCCTGTTGCGTGGCACGGTCAGAGTGCGTGCCGATCGGCTCCCGGGGCCGGACCTATATCAGCGTGCTATTTTTTCATTTACGGAGAGCAATTGCGTGCTCCCCGCACGACTCTTACTCTCCGGCGACATTAAGACTAATCCAGGCCCCACTACAATTTGCCCATGTCACCAAACACAAAGACATAAACACAATAGGACCATGAGACACATAGAGAAGCATAATATTAACATATTACAGTACAACGTCGATGGCCTCAGAAATAAAATCATACAGCTTAGAGAATTCGTACACAAACAAAACCTTCACAAACACTTATACAAGAAACAAAACTAAAACGCACACACAAAATACCCACCATCCCTGACTTCACGGCGATCCGTCAAGATCGTACTGGGGGTCACGGGGGTGGACTCATCACTTACATACGTAAAAACATTAGCTACACTGATGCCACCCAAAACATTACAAACACAATCCAAGCAGATAACACGATAGAAATAGGCAGTTAACATTAAAACGCGCCCAAAACACAACACCACACTCATCAACATTTATATCTCATTGGATAGTTCACCTCAGGTGCCAGCCAATTACAATCCACAGTTACACAATCTGGCCTCTTTCACTAATGTCATCTTAGGAGGAGACTTCAACGCTAAAGACACTAGTTGGTACCAGCACAACAAAAACAACACCAGAGGCGCCAACATAGCCACACAACTAAACAGCCTCTTCATTCTTAACAATAAAGAAGAACATACACACATACCACATCAAGCAGGATACTCAAACTCCTCCCCAGACATAACATTCTGTTCCACCTCACTAGCAACATATACACACTGGAGAACAGAAAAACACCTGTCATCAGACTACTTGCCCATCATCATTACAACACGTTCTACACTCTGCCCCAACAGCCTTAGGCACACTTACAGAAATTGCAAGAAAGCTGATTGAGGAACAATTCACCACATTAAACAGCACACCCATTATAAACATTAATACAACACTCAAGACATTTAATTAGATTATCAATAATGCAAACAAATACAGGGTGTACATAAAGTCAGGATCTATTTCTGTGAAATAATTATTTTTTTCTATTTTTCTTTTCAGAAGCCCTTAGAATGAATGCAGAAGAGCGTGTGGCAATAGTAATTTGGCGAATCGAGGGAAAGAAATACAATGACATCAGAGAGAAGTTTAGAAGGAGATTTCATAAGCCGGGGCCAATAGACAAGACAATACGAAAATTGGTGAACAAATTTAAACGAACGGGATCTGTAAATGATGAAGCAAGACCAGGACGACCGTGTATGTCAGATCTTACCGTGAATGCAGTACGCGGAATTATCACTGAGGAGCCACGTACGTCCGTTCGTGCTGCATCACACAGACTCGGCCTCCCGACGTCATCTGTGCCCAAAATTCTGAAAGTTAATTTGCAGAAGAAAAGCTATCATTTGCAGGTTTTACATGATTTACATGAGGAAGATTTCCCTCGACGAAGTGCTGTGTGTGCTGATCTCGTAGAACAAATCTGGAGTTATAATTTAATAGTCAACATTCTCTTTAGTGATGAAGCCACTTTCCATACGTGTGGAAAAGTAAATCGCCATAACTGTCGAATTTGGGCAGATGAAAGACCGAATGATTTCGTCCAAAATTGGGAAAGAGACTCGCCTAAAGTTAATGTCTGGATGGGTTTAACAAAATCTAAGGTTTATGGTTCTTTTTCTTTGCTGAAGCTACAGTTACGGGGCTTATTTATCTGGACATGTTGCAGCAATTCCTTGAACCTCAGCTGATTGGGGATAGGATTGTTAGCACCGTCGTCTATCAACATGATGGTGCTCCTTGTCACTATGCCAAAATTGTTCAGGATTATCTAAATGGACGTTTTCCAAATCGCTGGATCGGACGCGGAAGCAACATACCTTGGCCAGCGAGATCACCAGATTTAACCCCTTTAGATTTCTTTGCATGGGGCTTTATCAAATCGCACGTCTATCAGACGAAGATTACGAGTCTTGAAAACTTACGTACACGTATACGAACTGCTGCAGATAACATAACCCAGCAAATGCTCCAGAATGTGTTTAGAAATGCTGCGGAACGATTTGAGCTGTGCAGGGATACTGATGGGCGTCACGTCGAATTCTACTCTTAATTATTTAATAAATGTTACCACTTTATCATTTTATGATTGAATTCCTTATAATTTCCAAGTGCTTCACAAAAATAGATCCTGACTTTATGTACACCCTGTACATACCCAAAGGCAACATTAGGAAATACAACCCAAATTACCCTCGAGGAATAGCCCACCTCATAAGCCAACGTAACAACCTCAAACATATCACACAAACACCACACACAGAAGCCATAAAAGAGCAGATACAACAGCTCAACACAGAAATAAACTTAAAGGAAAACAAACAGAAACATTTAGGGAATTCATAACAACACTAACCCACTCCACATATATATCCAGGCTATACAAGACTATAAACAGCATTACCCACTCTAACAGCGGCATTCACACCACACGCGGCTATCTTTCGCAGTCAAAATAATATGCCAACATATACACAACAAGCTAACATTATAGTTAATCACAACGCAAAGATAAGTCACTTAAACAGAGACAACAATCAGAAACACGCAGACAGACAAACAGCCAGACACAAGAAAACCTACAGACTCTACACCACCATTACACCCTTCAATACAGAGCAGACCATCAACCTCATCAAAAACATTAAGAATTCGAAGGCTAATGGACCAGACAACGTATCTAAAATACACCTTAAACACTTGGGCCCACAGAGAATAATAGCCCCTCACAAACATCAGCACATATTCATACCAACACTATTATTCCTGGCATATGGAAACAAGGTAAAATTATTATGGTACTCAAACGAAACAAAAATCCAGCAAAATCAGCTTCCTATAGACCCATTACTTTACTATGCACACCTTCAAAAGTAACAGAAAGACTAATCTTACAAATCCCCAACCCACACATACCACCATCGCCTGCTCAACATGGATTCAGACCTTACCACTCAACCACGACATTACTCACTAACCTCACGCAGCACATCATGGATGGCATCAACTCCAGACGACCAGCTCAACGTACACTATTAGAAACAATACATATTAATAAAACATTTGATTCTATCCCACGCTTTCCTCTCATAAACAAAATACTCAACACAAACATGCACAATAACACCAAAAGGTGGATGAGCAACTCTCTTTCAGGAAGACACTCACATGACACATTTAATGGCAAGTCATCTAAAAACAAACTTTTTCCGAACGGGGACCCTCAAGCTCTGCTCTCTCGCCAACACTGTTCAACTTATACATGCATAACATTCCAACACCCATAGGTAACCAGCTTACCTTATCATCATATGCATATGATATCACTCTAACATCCACCCAGAAGAACATCGACACCGCTACAAATAACCTACAAACATATATAAACAGTATACAAGACGCTCACAAACAATAGACTCAAAGTAGCGCCCACAAAATCAACCATCACTTTACTAACAAGCAACACAAAATAACACCAGATAACTCCACAGATTACACTAAACAACACCAGCATTCCACACACTCACAGGACCAAAATACTTGGGGTCACATACAACGCATGATTATCTTTTGCAAACCACATTCAGGACATTAAAAAGAAATGTAAGTCAAGACTTAACACGCTTAGGGTACTAACAGGCACAAACTTTGGACACCAGCAGGAAACACCATCACTCATATACAAACAATATATTCGCTCAGTTGTGAACTATGCTAGCCCATGCTGGGCACCCATTATCTCAGGCACACACATAAATACCTTACAGACAATACAAAACAACGCACTTCGTATCATTGCAGGATGTACCCAAACAACACCAATAGAACACCTGCACACAGAAACAAAAATACTGAAAGTTAGAGAACATTTAGACATGAGGGGAACACAGTTCATGGCAACAGCGACGACTAACCCACAACACCCTTGCCACTACATGTATAATCATGCACCAACACCTCGCACCATTAAGGTAACACCAGAGAAACATTATAACCAAATACTCCATTTCATACCACGCCACACAGACATCACACAGTACAGAAAACACACACACACACACACACACCTAACCCACAAAGCACTGACACGACTCGGTCCGAATGTGGTCCTAGGTGCGAAGTCGCCACCCATTCACATGTCAGAGACCAGTCCGAGCAGATCGGATCGAGTTAATTTAGCACGATTCCGATGTAGACATCACCCCAACTTACAGACATATAAACACAGACTAGACAACTCCACAGACGAAACCTACCACCTGTGCCAGGAAACACTACAAACAATTGAACACATTAGACAGACTGTACAGCTCTAGCACAACAACGAACACAACACAACATCACTAGTGCGCCGAACCTCTGGTCCACTCCGGAGAGGGCGATCGGTTACCTGCGTGCCGCCGGCTTGCTCGATCAGGGTGGGCTGATCGGCTAATCAACAACAACAACAACAACGACAATCAGAAATATCGACATAAATATCTCTAGTGTACTGAAAGAAACACACCGCGCACGTGTATTTTATAAACGGCAATTTTACTTTCAACTTAAGAAATAAATATTTATCCCACACTATTTCACAACTTAAAATTAAATACCAAAAGATCGAAAGATTTGTTTTTATATATAGAAATGCACGATCTCAATAAACATCCCACAAAATTCATTCAAGAGAAGCCATAGCACAAGTCTTAACAGTGAGGTGGCTGGTAGCGGAATAAGGTGATGTAATCCCTTGTATTCCAGGGAAGTCAGTAGGAGAGTTGCGATTAAAAATTTTAAAAGGTTCGTTGTCAGCTTTCGACAGACATAAAGACAGCGGAGTGCTATCTGAACTGATGTACACTGATTATCTCTTGGTAAAGTTATAAGTGAAAGTGTTCGGATATTGTCCAAAGTTGTTTTCTTTTTTTTTCGTTTCATTTCATACTATGTGCGCTCTGATCATTATGTTTTATAAACATTTTCTTCATCTTTCTGTGGTTACCCTGATAATAACTACATAGCAATATGAATAATTTTTCTGATGTAAAGCAATCTTTGATGAGGAATAAATTTTGACTAGATTGTGAACCTAAATTTTGTTGCAACCGAGTTTAAGGAATTTATCCCTCAATGTCCACGTAACATTTGATCATTTCGTCATTTGTGTGAAATGTTATTTTATGCAAACGTTATGTAAACTATAAATTATTTTTTTTAATTTTTATGAAATTATACAAAATATATAATGTATGGAGTTTGTCATTAAAATGATCTCTTGCCCTTTCTTTCAACTTTTCTTAAAATTTGTTAAAAACTAAGTTTTCCTATTGAAAACTTACAGTATTTCAAAGCGGGTGAGGCGAGTGTCGTGTGTTGGGTTTTAAATACGAAATTTAATAATGTTCTTTGGAGCGTAGTAAAATGATAATTTTTTTGGAGTGTGGTAAACTGATTTAATTATATGAAATTAACACATCTAGTAGTATACCAGCAAAAAGGCAGAGTGCAATTGCACGCAACATTGAAACATTGCACCTTGCAACATTGCAACTGATGAGAGATTGGTTTAATTCGTGTTACTTAACACCTACATCTAACTCAAACATAAAAATAATAGTCAATAGAGAAGAATTGTATATATATATTATGCGCAAAAACAAGAATAATACAGAATGGAGTTATTTAACACACACACACACACACACACACACACACACACACACACTCACACACACACACATATATATATATATATATATATATATATATATATATATATATATATATTTACCACTTTATGCGTAAATATTGGCACTATAATAATAATGATGATAATTACGGTTAATTGTTACTGATTGATTGTTAATGATAAGACTGAATGAGGCTGGAGTGACCGTGATCTTTCCAGATCAAGTTATTAATTAGGTTGACTGATAGAATGAGTTTTCTTCTTTTATTAAACAAAACAAATGATTTATGAATGAGACAGAATATGTTGATTGTTTACAGTTGAAATAATAATGACCAATATTAATAACGCGCGAGGTAATGATTAGTTTCTACAAGGTGTCCCAAAAGTCTCCATACATAGGGAAAATTAGCACTTTTTAGCAAAATGTAACTTTATTTACAAAACATTCTCTACATGATTGCCATTTCTTTGTAAACACACACGGATGCGTCTCTCCCACTCATGGTGAACTCGTGTTAACACATTTGGTGTTATGGACGTAATTGCACTTCGGATGCGTTTCTGTAGGCGATCCATGTTCTGTATCTTTTCCTGGTACATTACGTCCATAACACCAAATGTGTTAACACGAGTTCACCATGAGTGGGAGAGACGCATCCGTGTGTGTTTACAAAGAAATGGCAATCATGTAGAGCATGTTTTGTAAATAAAGTTACATTTTGCTAAAAAGTGCTAATTTTCCCTATGTATGGAGACTTTTGGGACACCCTGTATATAAAGTTAGGTGAATGACACCAGGTCAAAATGGGGCCTACACAAAAGGTGTTCACATAGTGGTGGCTCTCGTGTCACTAATTCTTCGGGGAGTCGAGTCGAGGTTCGATGGTGACGTGAAATGCTTGAGGTAGTCCTTGTGACGAGGGGATCCTCGCGATGTGATGCCATCTTAGTCGTGCTTGTGTGTCGTCATCTTGGTCGTGTTTATGTTGATGGAACATCGCTAAAGTATTTGAAAACTTCTCTGCCACTACAATAGTCTTCCTCCAGAGAGCGAAGTGAGCGATAAAAGAAGAGATCGTTTGAGGGAAGCGATAAAAATGTTTCGTTCTGAGGAGTGAAGGTCTTGCTGACAATCGCACGGAGAGACGAAGAAACGTGACATGAGGGTGCTGAGATGGGGAAATGGGGGAGTCGGTGGAGCTTGAGGGAGGAACTCGGCTAGGTCCACAGGGAATGGGGTTGGGGTACGGTAGGAACGCGGAGCGAGTGTGGGAGAAAAGGGAGGCGACGAGAAGGGGCACGGGGAAACTGTATTAAGTTCGCAGGCGGTGCCCAAAATTCGTCGCGTGTAAAATTCTCTTCGATGAATACACGTCTGCCGAAGGGAAAGAAAAAAAACGTCGTTCATGGAAAACAAGCAGGAGTACTAAATCCACGGAATGATGCGAACAGAGAGTTGAAGAAGGCAGGGGTCGCCACACTGATGCCAAGTTTGAGGAATGTCTGTTTTGCAGTACGCCCTTTCATTGAGTGGATGTGTGTGTCAGTGATTGTTTGCTTGAAGAATGCTTTTTTAGGCCTTCCCGTTGGAGTAGCAGGAAAATTACACGTCGTGCTTGATGAAGAATTCGCTGGTGAAGTAATGTGGTCGTCAAAAGGGGTCTTGCCAAATGATTTCTCGTACAGCGGCCGAAGAGGACCGTTGATATATTTGTCAAAAAACGTTGACGAGAAGACGCGCAGGAAACTTTCCGCAGAACGCGGGAAACTTGGAAGTTGGGAGTGAGTCAACCGCTAGCTGGGGAGAATCCTTGAAGGCGGGGGAAGTCGCTGGCTACAGCTTGGACCGTTGAATGAAACCGCTCCATGAGGCAAAAATTTTGAAATTTGGTTCCTTTCCTTATGCAAAAGAAAACTGAATGTTAAATACAGTTTCTTAAAATGTCACTTGAAAAAAAAAATGTTTGCACTGATTTCACTTTTGATTTGGTTGGGTATTCGTTTGTCACTACGGGTAGTCACCAATTTACAGTTACCGATTTATGCGTAAATATTGGCACTATAATAATAATGATAATTACGGTTAATTGTTAATGATTGGTTGTTAATGATAAGACTGAATGAGGCTGGAGTAACCGTGATCTTTTCAGATCAAATCTTGTTATTAAATTATTAATTAGGTTGATTGATAGATGAGTTTTCTTCTTTTATTAAACAAAACAAATGATTTATGACTGAGACAGAATATAGTGATTGTTTACAGTTGAAATAATAATGACTTCAATATTAATAACACGCGAGGTAATGATTAGTTTCTATATAAAGTTAGGTGAATGACACCAGGCTAAAATGGGGCCTACACAAAAAGTGTTCACATGGTGGTAACTCTCGTGTCACTAATTCTTCGGGGAGTCGAGTCGAGGTTCGATGGTGACGTGGAATGCTTGAGGTAGTCCTTGTAACGAGGTTGAGGTGTAAGGCAAAACATAAGGACATGCCTTGAGTGGATCCTCGCGATATGATGTCATCTTAATCGTGCTTGTGTGACGTCATCTTTGTCGTGTTTGTGTTGATGGAACATCGCTAAAGTATTTGAAAACATCTCTGCCACTACACACACACATATGTATACATATATATATATATATATATACACACACCTCAAAACAAAAAGTAATGCATTCAAAACGGGAATAATTAGAGTTATTTAACATATATCTACATCAAACATAAAAATAATACAGTTAGTAGAGAAGAATTCTACATACATTAGGCACAAAAACAAGAATACTGCACATTGGAGCTACTTAATATATATGTATGTATAGTATTGTAATAAAAAATCCGTTTATCCCCTACTTCTTCACCTGTTTGTAATAAAGAATAAAAAAGTCCGTTGTCATGGGAGACGGATCCTTTTTACAAATTGTTTATTCTCGAAGGTCACTGTAAATGCTCGATGAGTAAATTGAAGTTATAATAGATCTCTCTTTAAGTTAGTGACCCTCTGCGTGAATTGTGTATTTGATAATGAAATAGTTGGTTTGAATAGCTTTTAATCAATAAATTTAAGTCGCATTTGGTTACAAGTTCAGTCTCGAATTTGAAATATAGTACGATCAAGTTCAGGTTTTTGCTTAAACTAGTCTTAACATTAATTAAATAATTTAAGTTCTATCGTTGCCCATCCACTACATCCCTCGCAGTAGTTTAGGCTAACGGCTCTCACTATTTCCTCATAAACTCAAAATCTCATATTCTCTCAAACTCAACATCTCAAACTCAAATCTCGAATCTCACTCAATAACTCTCAAACTTAGTTTTTTACGAGCAAACTCTCTCAAATGCTTACTCGGAGAAATTCCAGCGCTACCCGGCCTTTCACTCATTCCCGACGAAGCGCCAGATCTATTCTGACCGGTCCGCTTCTGTTTTCGTGCCCCATCCCTCCTACGAGTCCAAAACGCGCCGAGGCAAGCATTTAAGAACAAAGAAAAAAGTGGGGGAGGAGCGTCGCACGAGTCGATGACACTCGAGGTTTATCTCAAGGGCTGTTTTAAATATTGAAGATAAAACATGGGGTATTATGGGAAATCGAGTGGCTTGTGTATAACAGTATATACGCATCAAGGCAAAAAATAATACAGTTAATACAGAAGAATTCTACATACAGCAAAATACACCACATATACTTAATATAATATACAGGGTGTCCCATAAGTCCGGCATTATAGGAAAAATAATTAAAAAAGGCAAAACAAAAGCTTTTATTTATAGAACGTGCTCAATATGTCCACCATTGTTTTCAATACACAAATTCAGACGTGATACCCAGTCAGCAAGCACACGGTGAATGATGTCAGGAGTAATGGTGTTACATGCCCCAATAATGCGCTGCCGCAAATGTTCAACACTCCTAATTTTCTCTGCGTATACCAACGCTTTCAAGTGGCCCCAGAGATAAAAATCTAGCAGCGTGAGATCCGGGCTTCTAGCTGGCCATTCCACAGGCCCTCGACGTCCTATCCAATGACCAGAGAATTGTTAGTACAGGTATTCCCTTACTTGGGTGCTGTAATGTGCAGGAGCGCCGTCTTGCTGGAACCATGTTGGGAAATTTCCTTCTTCGTTCAAGACACTGGGAAATGCTTCTTCCTTGAGCATACGTAGGTAGGTGCCTCCAGTGACATGTTCATCGAAAAAGAGGGGGGCCTATGATGGGATCCTTCCAAATGCCACACCATACCATCACCCGAGATGCACCTTGTTCCTTTGAAGAGGTATACCAGTGAGGGTTGTTTTGAGACCAGTAGCGGGTGTTCTGTCGATTTACCTCACCATTTCCATAAAAAACAGCCTCGTCACTGAACAGAATGGTGGACGGGAAATTGGCATCCCGAGCATATGAATTATGGTTTGTAGAAATAGAAAAATATGAATTTCTCCTATGATGCCGGACTTATGGGACACCCTGTACAGTATATATATATATATATATATATATATATATATATATACCCATCAAAAATGAAAATATATGCTTTAAGGTCAGTTTCAACCACGCTTGAATAAAATAGTAAACTTGCACGTAATCGAGTCCAGATGCGGGTGTCTATATTCAATATAATGGCCTGTCAACTCGTTTAACACTATTTTTGTACCCACTTTACAATTGAGAGTAAAACTATCACCCTATTTAAACACGGATAGAATACAGTCAAAAGCACGCACAAAGATGACATCGTTTGATACAACATCACCATTAAATTCAAGTTTATAAACACTCCTTTCCAAACGTGCATTTATTCTTTCCTCGCTAATTTTTTCAACTGTAAAATCTTCACAACTCATATCGGCAATTGAAGTATGTTTCTAAATCGTCCCAACAACTTCGTTTTATATAAAGATATAATTCTTCAGGGTGAACAGTGAAGGAACAGTGAAGGTGGGTTCAAGCCTGAACCATTCTAGTCCTTTGTACCAAAGTTCATGATATTTCGAGGAGTTTTCACCTTATAAATACGCATCCAGCTCCAAACCATTCTCGCCTTGTTCGTCCCTACACTTGGTAAAATCATCGAGTACGACGGTGTACACGTATTCAAGCACCATGTCAAAACATTACATATCAGCAACACGTACGTCTAATATAGGTTTCAGTTTACGGAACCCGACGACTTCAAACATTCTGTCAAGAATGAAACGGCTTCGCGTGGAGATAAGGGCGTTATTGCCAGCAGCATTCTTCGACATCAACCGTATATCCTTGCATGGTTGGTTTGTATCACGATTTACGCATAGCTTACAAATAATGGCGTATGAGGGTACATCACTAATCTGCTCTCTTATTGTGCCTACACCCATATATATTTTATAACTCTCTTCACCCGACTTCTCAACCACCACGAAGATTTTGTTCATTTCTTCAACACTTAAATAAATTACATTGCGTCTACCAGAGTTTGATTGTCTACATTTCGTTTCAAGTACATAATTAATAGCATCGGTATTAGGCCTGAATACACGCACAAACTCCAGCACGGACACATCGTATACTGCATTGAGGATACAGCTCAACGGAAGTTCCATCTTTTATTAGTTTTCTATTGATCCTGCCGGTGCGCTATTTGACTCGGCGGGGTCGTGCGGGGCAGATGGAAGTTGGGAAGTGTGGGGGTGGGTATGAGTCACACAGATTGCAACATGAACGCCGCCAAGCGTTAGTGATTCGTGTTCGAGATTGTTACAACATGAAAGACTCGAGGCGCACTGGTGAATCAGCCGAATATTTGTAACCCATTATACCAGGTAGGCGTTTAGAGAATTTTTCCATCTGCGACACATGAAGTAATATCGGCTTTATTGTTTTATCACACACACTTCCTGGAATGCGCACCATACATCTTCGTTCAGGGGTATTCACCATTGTATCATAACTTCACGAACTATGCACATTTATTAACACTCTAGCGATCTATTTGAGAGAAATATGTGTCCATACTTGTCATTTTTGCTGGACAAACGATACTTGTCCCTAAACTCTACTAAAAATTCACATAAACCTTTAGCTACAACTTCGCTGCTCACCTCATGGTATACATGTATGTAGTGGTAGAAACATTTTAAACTGTCCATAATCACAAGATTTACATTCTCTGCCACAGTGTACGCGTATTTGGTGTAATGTAACATGGCATAATATTTTCTGTCACACCAATCATCAAAAAAGTTCACAACCCTGATCCTTTGTTTTTCTTCTGCATGCGTGGCTTCTTTCACTTCACAATATAGAGTACACTGCAGATTACATTTTCTCCAATGTTTTCAAAAGATTTTCCCCAATTTCAATGAAATTTGTAGCAAATAATCACTATATATAGCGGCATTGATGGTATTCATTTCGATAAAATATTTTGATAATTAAAATAATTATCTCATTGAAAAATATGTAAAATAGTGTGTTCTGACTTATTAAGCAAGTATTCTATTTACTGATCTAAATGGTGAAAATGGCTAAGAAGAAGGATTTAACATTAACTGAGAAAAGAAAAATAGTCAAGTTACTCGCTGAAAATATAAAATCTATTGAAATTGCGAAGCAGTTTGGCAGAGCTTATCGAACTGTAAACAAGTTTGTAACGGAGGGTACCAAACTGAGGCAGCGTAGTGATAAAGGAGCTATAAGAAAAGTGACAAAGCAGCAGATATCTGTAATCAAGCACAAATTGCAAAGCATCCATTGTCCTCAAGTAAAGAGGTTTTTGAGCAGGCTGGCATACATAATGTACCAAGAACATCTCGATGTGGAATCCTCCAAACAATTGGCAAGACGTGTAAACCTCCAATTCAACAACCATTAACACCCAGGTACAAGAAGCAGCGTGTTGAATGGGCGCGTCAGTACGTGAAAACAGATTTTAATACTGTATTGTTCACCGATGAATGAAAAGCAACCCTTGAGGGACTTGATGTTTGGTCAAGAAGATGGATTGCTGAGAGCCAATTTCTACCATCGAGATTAAGACGCCAACAAGGTGGAGGTGGTGTCATGTTTTGGGCAGGATTGATAGGCAATGAAGTAGCTGTCCCATACAGACTACAGAGTGCCTGATGGTGTAAAAATGAATGCCCAGTCTTACACAAACTTTCTAAAAGAAAACCTCATTCCATGGTAGAGATTGACCCTCAACAATCTATCTTCTTGACCAACCATCTGATCCCTGAAGGGTTGCTCTTCATTCACCGGTTAACAATACAGTATTAAAATATGTTTTCACGTACTGACGCGCCCATTCAACACGCTGCTTCTTGTACCTGGGTGTTAATGGTGACTGAATCGGAGGTTTACACGTCTTGCCAATTGTTTGGAGGATTCCACATCGAGATGTTCTTGGTACATTATGTATGCCAGCCTGCTCAAAAACCTCTTTACTTGAGGACAATGGATGCTTTGCAATTTGCGCTTGATTACAGATATCTGCTACCTTGTTACTTTTCTTTTGCTCCTTTATCACTTCGCTGCCTCAGTTTGGTACCCTCCGCTACAAACTTGTTTACAGTTCGATAAGCTCTGCCAAACTGCTTCGCAATTTCAATAGATTTTATATTTTCAGCGAGTAACTTGACTATTTTTCTTTTCTCAGTTAATGTTAAATCCTTCTTCTTAGCCATTTTCACCATTTAGATCCGTAAATAGAATACTTGCTTTATAAGTCGGAACACAATATTTTACATATTTTTCAATAAAATGAGATAATTATTTTAATTATCAAAATATTTTATCGAAATGAATACCATCAATGCTGCTATATATAGTGATTATTTGCTACAAATTTCATTGAAATTGGGGAAAAACTTGAAAACATTGGAGAAACTGTAATCTGCTTAATAAGTGCGAACGCAGTGTATGTACTCTTTACTACAGTTTAATCCTACAACATAATCCTTTACATCGTTTGAGCCGCGAAACCCAGCAATGCTCTCACCGGAATATCCATAAAGTATTTGGACGTCGTGCTCCTCACGCTTCGCACGATTTAATGCGGCCTTAAAGGTTTCAAAGAAGGGATGGCAAAAAGTTCTTTAGGTGTTCACTACATCTGTAGACTTTAGTGAGTACCACTTGAAGAATGTAGAGCATGCAATATCATTTGACACCATCGTTATTTTTCTTCTACGCGAGAATTCTTTAATAGGTAAAAAGACACGTCTGAGAACCAGGGCTTGCTGGAGTCAACTGACTACGCAGGGAGGAGACATGTCCCGATTAGAAGCAGGAGTCACGTGACTCTTTTTATTGGTCAGTAACATGTAGTAGATGGAGCTTAAACTTCTTATTGCTCAGCGCGCGCGCGCGCGCACACACACACACACACACATACACACACAAAGGTGAAAATGAAACGCCAGCTGAAACATAATTAAATACATGTAATAAATAGGAAAATAAATAAATTGTAAAATTTCGTCAACAAGTAAATAGACTCTAATATAACAACTATTTATATAACAAATATTCACACCTCATGGTATCCAAAGGGGACAGTGTCGTAGGTGCCAGGCACCTGGTATCGTTTCCTGTATGTGTTACAACACACTTTCGTCGCCCATGCTCCTTCACACACCCCAACTTCTGTGCCCGAAAGATATGAGTTCCTACAGTCAGTTGGGCGTGGTTGGTCACCCTCATCTTCTAAACTCACTAGCTCTTTCAGCGAATCAAATTTGGCGATCTGCCTTTTCGCCTGGTTAAAAGTGATGCATTTAGCCTTCACGATATATTTCATTTCCTCCCCCACCCTCACCCGTACCCAGTGGCGGATTATCACTGAGGCTATTGAGGCTGAACCCTCAGGCTCCCATGCTTGAGGGGCCCCCTAATCAACTGAGTTGCGATGATATAATTCGAGATTTCGCAAACTTCTTTGATTAAATATGACAGAGTACACAAACTGACAAATTCCGTTTTATTTTGTTTTATAGGCCCTAAAGTAAAATTTGTTTAATACTATTTGGTTGGGGAAACGGCAAAATACACTGAGTTAAGGATCTTTTAAGTTTGTTTCTCAATTAGCCTGTGCACCATAGGAGCACCATACATACAATTCGTGTAAATGTCCTATGTACTATACATGTACATTAGGGTGTGTCAATTTTGTCAACTTTTTTCAAATCAATTTTGGTAGTGAAAATATAGTCTTTTCATGTCAAAACTTGAAATTGGCCAACCAAAATGAAATAAAATAACCCTTACCTACATCAGTTTTACCTTAAAGTTTCAGAAATTGACTCTTTTACTAAATAATAGGACATAAATTGGTTAACTATTCATCTGTCACAGAATTATCCCACTGATCGCATATGGAGTGTTTTCAAGGTCATATAGTTGTTGTACAATGTACAAGTCACAACATGAATAGAACTGTCCCTCACTCTCAGTCCTCGGTTGCCTCTTAGATGTCATAGACGGTGGTTTGCTGTTATTGCTCTTGTACCTACTTCATAGTTATTCTACTAGACGAATACTACAGTTTAACTGTAAGTATGGATTATTGATTATTACAATTATTTATTATTATCATATTCTTCTGTCTAATTATGTTGTAATCCCATGAAATATTTTTTTATTGAATTTTAGAACATCGAATGACTAAACTTTGAAACATCGTAATTGATATAAAATACTTAAATGTTTTTCTTTCTTTTCAGATATTCCTAAGATGCCAAAATTGAAGACAAGAGGTCAGTCGTCATGCCACTTGAGCCTGTTAGTCGGTACAGGCAAGGAGCTTCCCGTATCAGAACTACCAACAGTGCGAGACATGCTGAGACTAGGGTTACTCCTTCGTGAACAAAATACAGAGGATAGAAGGAACTACACAGAGAAAGAGCTCATAAGGGACATGATTCCCCCTCTTCTGCATCAGTGGAAAAAAGCTAATGTGTTATTCAAGCCACCTGTACTCAATCAGTATAGAACTATTGAGCTAAAATTAACAAAGCTCTGGCACAAAGCAGTTGAGACATCACTTGGTAAAGGAAAACTAGCAAAGAAAAATAAATTTCTGCACACACTTGATACTCTTCTTGACATTTGTAACTGCCAGTGTCCCATAGAGTTGTGTTCTGAAGCCAATTGTTCTCCCTCATGCAGAAGAGAACTTCATCCTCACATTGATTGTCGCTGTCCTCGTGAGAAGAAGATCCCTGTTTTGGAGCTGGCTTTCATAAAGGCGCAGAGAACAAAGGCAGGAGGCCAAGGAAGTATGCAGATTGGTTCGGCAGATTATTCAGAAACCAAAAAACAGATTGTTATTGCTAAGAAAAAAGAGAAAATCCGAGAGAGGGAAGAAAGGAAGAAAAAGAAGAGTGAAGAAGCCACCCAAAGAGATGAAGAGCTCTATCAAGAGGTTTCTCACTTCTTTGAAAGCTCTTCAGATGAACACAAAGAAGCAACATCAGATGATAGCTCCAAAATGCCATCTGAACCTTCGCCGAAGAGAATGAAATACAACACTAAAGACATCTCAAACATTGCCCTTGCCAGTATTCGCCACCATACGGGGCTACGAGAGACTGCAGAGATTGCCACTGCCGCTTCGATAGATGCAGGCCTCATCAGCCGAGAGGATACATCCTTAGTGATAGATCATAATAAGATGAGCACAAGAAAAATAATGAAGGAAATATCTGATCAGCATGAAAAACATTTGAAGGAGGAAGGTCTCTCTTGCCTTTTGTTTGATGGAAGAAGAGATGACACAAAAGTTCTCCTAGAGGTAGAGGGAATGGACAGAAAGTTTCCTGGTCTCATCAAAGAAGAACACCACTCTGTGTGTTCCGAACCTGGTGGCCGCTATTTGTTTCACTTTGTTCCTGAAGCAGAAGTAGAAGGCAAGAAACATGCAGAGGCAATTGCTGATCAAATAATATGTTGGCTTCAAGAAAGAAGACTTGACAGTTCACTGCAGGCCGTTGGTGGAGACTCAACTGCGGTGAACACTGGATGGCAGGGCGGTGTTATGACGTATTTAGAGAAAAAACTTGGAAGAAGGCTTGTTTGGATTGTATGTGATTTGCACACAGGGGAACTACCTCTTCGTCGTGTCATCCAGGAACTTGATGGTCCTATAAAGAGCAACAACAAGTGGTCAGGCCCCCTTGGCAACATGCTAGATGAAGCAACGGAATTAGAAATAAATACAAAATTTCCAAAGGTCGAAGTAGGCCCTCCTCTTCCAGTGTTGTCTGAAGAAGTTATCAAAGACTTCAGCACGGATCAATCTTAGGCCTATCGTATTGTTCAAGCAATCAGATCAGGAGAGTTGCCTCAAAATCTGGCTCTCTTGGAGATTGGACCCGTAAGTCACAGTCGTTGGTTAACTACAGCGATTCGTTTCTGCAAGATTTCGGTTTCCAAACATGCACTGAAAGGCAAAATACTACAGAATTTGATGTTGATTGTTGAATTTATTATTGAGTTTTATCTTCCTCACTGGTTCAATGTAAAACTTAATCCAATGTGGATGGAGGGGCCAAACCACATCTTGTTTCATTTACAGCTACTGAGAACCCAAAGGAAAGTAGTGGTGGACATCGTGTTACCTGTGGTGAGAAGGTCCGCTTGGTATGCTAGGCCAGAGGCTGTTTTGCAAGCAATATTCTGCAGCCAATGTACCTAAGAGCGAACTGAGGCTGTGGAAATCATTCTAAAGCTTAGAGGAACATCACTAGATGATGACCAGATGGGAGACTGCTCTGTTCAGACAAGGAAGGTACCTCCGATAAACGTCAATGCCATGAAATTGTCAGAATTAGTTAACTTGAGTTCGGAAGTTTGGAGCCACCACTGACAACATGTATAACAAACAAAGATTTAACACAACTTAAAGAGGCCCCAATGCGAGTGCCAAAGTGGCCTTCTCACACTCAGAGTGTGGAGAGATGTGTGAAAATGGTCACAGAAGCAGCTAGTCAAGTTTACAGTCACGAGAGGCGAGAAGGCTACATCAAAGCGCAAGTAGCAAGCCGAATGCTGATATCAAGGAACCGCAGCAAAAAGGACATAACTGCATTGGTTACTTTCAAATAAAGACTCTGAATGATATCTTATTGCCACTTTAAATGTTGATAGGATGTTTGCGCACATTTGTTATTTTGTTACGAATTTACGGAAAAATGGAATTTTTTAATTAAAATTGCTGTAGGTAGGAGTTATTTTTTATTGTTTTTGAAGCAAGGCTATTATTTTGTATGCCAAATGATTACATTAAATTGCTACGAAATCACATGATTTTGAATTTAGTCATTTTACCCCCAAAACTGACACACCCTAATGTACATGTATTGTTAATAAAAAGCTATAGAAAAGGGCCCCCATATTCTTAATTGTCCTGGGACCCCAAGGTGTCTTAATCCGCCTCTGCCCGTACCCTGTAAGTTTTTGGGCCTGTTGAGACAAAAGAATCAGCATAGGCGCTATCTCCATACTCATCCTTGTTCTCGTCAGTCAACTCTCCAAGGAATTCCCCGATAAGAGGCATATATTCACCTTCCCTCTCTGTGAATATCACACTATCTGTATCTGCGTACAGAACCCTAGAGCCAAGAGAATGCAGTAGGCTCCAAAGATTGATGCGGGCGTAGGCTGTTGTAAAACTGGCTACAGGTATGTTTGTGACACGTGATGTATCTGTAGCCATTTCGGTTCTGTTGTACTTTGTTATGTACGTATTACCCATATTCACGATCTCCATGACCTCTTTATGGAGAGCGTTGACGTAATCCCACACGTCGTCGTTATAACTTTGGGCTGGATGGACGTTCCCCTTTTCTGCATTCTGGGAAAATTCCCCCAAAGACTATTTAGGCACAATTATGCATTAAAGCGCTTGTCCGGATTTTTCGCAACTTGGCCCCGTTCAAGTTGTATCCCTTCACGATCACGGTAGCGTTGAATATACGCCGAGTTTTCATTTTCGGTCTCAACTCCTTGCGGGTATTCTAATGCTTCTACCTTATCCTTCAAAAAAGTATTTATATATGGTGTGAAAAGGTTGGGAAGCTTCTGAAACGTCCACACCTCCTATATCTTCAATATACTGTACTGTACCCGTGGCGAATGGCTACGGATAGCTCAGGACTTGTATATACATCTCTGATCTTCCTCTGGTTGATTGTGTGATTGCAGTCCCCATTGTTCTCCTCTGCGCACTTCACACACAGAGGGAACATGAGTTTCTGGTCTATAACGACGGGCGAGATTGGCATCCATAAGTCGCGAGGGGGGAGCACACCTACGAAAGTCCGAAATAGTTCTCGTTCAAATTAGCTGAAAACTCTTCGATAGTAGGGAGGAAGGGACCCACCAAATTTTTCAAGTGCGCCGACTGGGTACGTATTGTCCTTCATCACGTAAGGGTATAAAGAACAGAAGTCGTAGTAATGGAGTTTCACGCCCTCCGTAGGTGGAAAGTATTAGTTTGAATGGGTTTGTGTGTCCACCAAACAAACTATCGCCGTATTTGAGAGGGTCTCCCACCATTGAACGCTTGATGGTGTTTATTTCTTCGTGGTACTGTCCATCTGTCTCTATCCAGGCGTCATACTCGTGCTCCCACAAAACCTTGTGAGTGAACTGTTAGCTTATAAATCGGTCACGGGTATGGGTCCATGCCAGACTGTCGGCAGGAGATCTATCATAGATATCTCCTATGATACCACACTCAGGACGTGGGCATCCATACCACCAGCATCAGTTAAAGGAGTACGCCGTCTTCTCTCCAGTGGCGGGGTCTTCAATAAGACCATCCACCCAAAAAACACGGCCATTGATTTTAATGGCTACTTCCCCTCTGTTGCGAGCATGTTTTTTTATACACTGCTCTGCTGCTGTAGGTGTATGAGCCAGTAAATAGCCTTATACCCATAACTGCGTGCATTGTTTCGGGGAATGACGGCTAACGTGTTTTTAGGCATGAAGTTATTCTTGAACACAGTAAAACACAATGACGCGATTGTGGTTGCGGTTTGTAGCGGGTCGCAGTTGAATCGGACTATGTACATCCTTCTAAAGGCTTGAAAGCATACTCTAAGTACGTGCACGTCATTCACGCAATAATGCTCACATTCATTTGCTATATTGTAAGGATTATCTTCATTAAAACTGTTTTAGTACCCCTGAAAATCTTCACGTTCACTACCACTCATGTTTTCATAGTTAAAGTAATGTTTCGGGGTAGTAGTCCTACATAATTTAAAGTGTCGCGAGTGAGAAAGGGGTAAGGGAAATACCATTTTGAAACTTCAGCGGCTACGCTCATCACCTTGGGTAGCTTAGCTAATTCACAAGGTGTGAATAAGAGAGTGTCTTTAAACTGAACATTACCTCTTATTTGCATTTGTATAAGTTTGTTTCCTCTTTTCAGGGGATCGCTTGTAAATATCTCTGATGATTCATGTTCAAACAGTTCCTTATAAAGGAATTGTGTATAAAATTTTGCGGCGTTATGGCCAAGAATATAGTCATTTTTTTAACTTGTCCGCTAGCTTGACAATATAGGACACAAAGAGCTTCACAGGGGAGTCGTGTGCAGTCACCTTAAAAATGCTTGTTCGTTTACCACACTTGCGACATTCATCACATTCAACGTTCATGCACTCGTCACAGATAATCTGGCTTACAAGTAAATGTGGGCTAACCTCTTTTGTTTCGGGGTTTGTGTAAGTCTTTATGTCGTAGTATACAGTTATGCAAGGTTTATTTTTAGGTTTGGCGTCTTTCATATAACATACATGATTTACAGTATACCATCTGCCTTATATTTCTCATAACATGTAGAATTCTTCAACAGGTAAAAGATGCGTCTGAAAGCCAAGGTGTGCTATAATCAACTAAACATGCCGGGTTTAGTAGTCGGAATCACGTGATACACTTTTTATTGGTGCGCACCATATAGTAGGTGGTGCTTATATTTTTCTTTTACACACACACACACACACACACCACACACACTCAAAGGAGAAAATGAAACACCAGTTGAAACATAATTTATTTAAAACACGTAATAAATGGAAAAATAAATAAACTGTAAAATATCGTCAACGAGTAAATAGAGTCTATACAAACTCTATATTTATATAACAAATATTCAGTCCTCACCGTATCCAAAGGGAACAGTGTCGTAGGTGCCAGATAAATGTTATATTTACCTGTAGGTGTTACGACACATCTTTGTCCTCCTAAGTTCCTTCACGCCTCCCAAACGGATTACAGTTGAAATGCGTTATGTAAATCCTTCTAAAGGCTTGGAAGCATACTCTAAGTACACGTACGTCATTCACACAATAACGCTCACATTCATACTCTACATTGTAAGGATTATCTTCATTAAATCTGTTATAGTAGCGGTCAAATTCTTCACGGTCGCCTGCAATCATGCTGTCATAGTTAAAATAATGTTTGGGTGGTGATAGTCCTACATAATTTAAAGTGTCGTGAGTGAGGAATGCGTAAGGAAATACCCTTTCGAAACTTCAGCGTCTATGCTCATCACCTTGGGTAGCTTAGCTAATTTTCAAGGTGTGAATAACAAAGAGACTTTAAACTGAACATTTCCTCTTATCTGCATCTGTATAAGCCTGTTTCCTCTTTTCAAAGGATCACCTGTAAATATTTTTGTGGACTCGTGTTCGAACAATTCCTTCTTAAGAAACTGTGTGTCAAAGTTTGCCGCGTTATGTGCAAGAATATATATGGTAATTTTTTTGAATTGGTCCTCAGCTTGACAATATAGTCTACAAAGAGTTTCAGGCGGTGTCGATTGCAGTCATCTTAAAATGTTTGGTTTTGCCACATTTGCGACACTCATCACATTTAATGTTCATGCACTCGTCATAGAGAGTCTGGCTTACGAGTAGGTGGGGAATAACCTCTTTGGTTTCTGGGTTTGTGTATGTCTCTATGTCGTAGTATATAGTTATGCAGGGAATATTTTTAGGCTTGAGATGTTTCATATAACAAACATGCTTTATACCATCTGCCTTATATTTCTCATAAAATGTAGTACAGCGAATTTCATCACACATGTGCTCGAATTTTTCCCAGCTGTTCATCATATGAAACATGCCGCACTCACAAATTCTCATTTTTTTGTACGTCCCACTTGATTTATGGAATTCAAAACAGTCATTATTGAAAAACCCGCGTCTACACACATTACAGTCCCTCTTCTCAGCTTCACCTACTCGACTTTCACATTTGGGGCTTTTACACTGCTCGCATACCATGTGGCAATCCTTACAATGTTTCACACTATCATCCGTAAACTCGAGACACCCCTTACACGAATCATGGTGCCTGCCATACTTACGGCTTTTATCATAACTCGCGTAGAGTTCTTATATTGCTAATGGGGGGGGGTATGTTATCTCCGACAAACCTAAAATGAGTAGAGGCTTTGTAAGATCTCTCACACTACTTTTAAAAACGTACACAGTCCTACGACGATCATCCATTCCAAATACAACTATACTCACATCCATTTCCTGCTCTACCCTTCAGGTCCCATATCACAGTCAAATTCGAGCCTGCAGTCTGTAGCTACTTTACGTGAACGCTGTAGAATCGTCATCAAGCAAAATTTTTTGGCAGCTGTATTTAGGACAGTAAACATATGAGCCAAGACTATTGTTATAAAGCTCAACCGCATCAAGATTTGTGTGGTTTATGAATATTTGATAACTGTTAAAGTTAAGTATATAAGGTCTGGCCGTATGTCCAACAACACAGAAAACTTGGTCTACAACTATCGTGAAGTTAACCATATTAAAATCGGTGCTGCTTTGAGCGGCATGCATTATACGCCCCAAAATGAACTCTACATCTACAGCAGCCAAACGTCTGTAGGGTATTAGTACCCAAAAATCGTCTCTACCTCCATCATCTGCCCAGAACCGTGGACAGCCTCGTCCTGGCTTCACGTCCCTCACTGCTCTGAAGGACAAACTCCACAATACGCTGAACTACGTGCCTCAGTCCGTGTTCAACACCGTTGTTATACATGGTTCGCGGGTTGACCCTGACTATGTAACGGTTTCTACCCAGGGTCGGGGTGGCGGTGACGTTACGCACCAGTTCGAATAATGTGCTACTGTCTAAAGATTGAGATGTTGCTGGCGAGGTGGAGGGCACAGTGGGAGGTGGTATTGAATAGGTATAAGTGGGGACAGTTTTATTTTTAGAAGGAGCTACTGTAGGGGTTGCACCGTTGGTGCACCGTTGGTGGAGCAGTTGGTGGAGCAGTCTGTAGCCTCAACAACAACTACACTATCGTTGCTATCATCATTTTCATCTGCAATGTCCACGATGGGTACATGATGCTGGTACATTGCCCGACCTTCGTCATCATTCAACGTTCTTGGGAAGAAGAAAAACAAGATTATAGAATATAAGGAGCATCACTTAAAATTTTATCATATTTTGTAAATGTTCCACTTAAGAGTGTGACGTGTTAGAGATGGATTCTGTAGAAAAATTCAGGTTGACAAGCCCTTCTACATGCATTATATCCGGTCCTACAGGCTGCGGTAAAACCGTGTTTATGCTTAAAATCATTAAAGATAAGCATGAGCTGTTCTCAAACTCTGTGCATAAAGTTATATGGTGCTATTCAACGTATCAGCCCGTATTCAACGAATACCAAGATGATATTTTGTTCCACAAAGGTGTTTATGATGTTAGTTCTATAAAGGGGAGAGAGCACACGGTTATTGCAATTGACGATCTCATGTTAGAAATGGATAAAACGTTTGCCGAAACATTTACAGTATTCTCCCACCATCTTAACATAAGCGTGTTCTTCATCAATCAAAATCTATTTTTCAAAAATAGATACATGCGCATGTATCGCTAAACACAATATCTAGTCTTATTCAATCAGCGTCGAGATGTATCACAAACTGGGGTATTAGTCACCTAAATGTTCCCGAATCGCCATAAAGAGTTTTTGAACGTTTATAAAGAAGCTTCAAGCCAGCGTTATGGATATTTGGTTTGTGACCTTCACCCGAGAAACACGTTTAGGGTGCTTCTAAGAACGAATATATTCCCAAACGAAGCTGAAACGGTGTATATCCCAGAATGACAGAGGTTAAAGAAATACTGTGAATTCGTAAAAGTCTATCATCGGCTGCCACGAACTCTCCAGCACTGTTTGTTAAAAATATTGACTACGACTTTTTAAAATTCATATGTGAAATCTGTCTTAACGTTATAAAATGCAATGTACCAATGAAGCCCTTTCAGAAATCTCGGTTACGTCGTTACAAGAACATAATACACGTACTCGCTCGTAAAAAACCAACTGTGGGAAAGAAAATGCGAATTATTATGCAAAGACGGGGTTCATTTCTCTCTATCTCATTTTCAGTTTTGGGCCTAAATTGTCTAGTTTAATACAGTCAAGAAAGTAGTCGTGATTCCATACAAGGTGTATGCTTCACTACAAAACACAAAGACTTAAGATTCGGTTCTAGAACCCAGTATAAACAGGCTTAAAAGAATGAAAAGCGAATTGGTGAACCTACTAAACAGAGAAAGTCCTCCTGACGAGAAAAAAGTCTTATACCATGAAGCTCTTCAGAAATTTCTTCATGAGTACGAAAATTATAAGAAACCGGAGGAGTTCCCCGTAGTTGTCAAACATTGGCGCGAAAGTGATCATGTTGAACTTATAGACGAACAAGCGAAGAACAACGGTGCGGGTCCGCAACACCTGGAACATGTATTAAAATATGGTCTCCCTCATACATTGAAGAATAAAGGTCTAAGTCTTTATAATGTATTGAGTGACTATCCCATTATGCAATGGCTGATACAGGTGAGGTTGTTGTTGAAGGGTCAAAGGTAAAGGGTTCGAACATAATTCATATAGTACATGATTTGGTGAGAAAGTGGTGGGATAGGCCATCACCAACAGGCTGTGAACATAAGCACACCGGACAAAAAATTAGTCACCCCTAATAGCACCGATAGTAGGAAGTTCAAGGTCACACAGAGGGCGCTGATGTAGCATTGGTAAGTGACAAGTAGCGGTGACGTAGCACACAGGATCAGATCTGTTTCGTGAGGTGGTGAAGAACAAAGTGTGTGTTGGATATAGTCTGCAAAATGGGTCGTGAGGCAGACGTTACTCAGTGGCAAAAAGGAGCCATCGTGTTTGGCAGAGCCCACGGACACAAAATGTCTGAAGTAGCCCAATTTGTTGGTGTGTCAACGCGTACTGTCCAGCGAGTTTACAAAGAGTGGTGTAGTTCGCAATCAACTGACAATCGACGGCGTAACTGTGGCCGGAAAACAATTCTCGACAATAGGGGCCGCCGCCATGTTTCTCGTCTAGTAACTGCAAATCGTTTTCAAACCAGAGAACAATTGCTCCAAGAAACCAATGAGGTTCTCCAGCGACCAATTTCCGAACGGACATTGCGACGAGAACTGCATGCGATGGACATCTGGAGCAGGGTACCACGGAAGAGGCCGCTGTTAACAGCAAGTCACAAATTGGCACGTTATAAATTGGCTCAGAGGCACAAAAACTGGACTGCGGCAGATTGGAAACGTGTAATTTGGTCCGATGAGTCCCGTTTTTGTTTGTTCTCCAATGATGGGAGGCGACGAGTACATCGCAGGTCCAATGAAGCCTTTAATCCTGAATGCGTCGAAGGTGTTGTTCAGGCTGGAAACAGAAAGTGAAGCGCAGGAATAGACACCCACGGGCTCTGGCGGAACTTCGGGACCGGCTGATGAACGAGTGGCAGCAAATCGATGTTCAGTACATGCACAACCTCGTAGAGTCTCTGCCTCGCCGGATTCGTGTGGTTATCAAGGCCAGAGGCGCCGTCACACGTTATTAGGTACATTCTGAGAGGGGTGACTAATTTTTGTCCGGTGTGCTTATTAAAGCGTGACTACAGCAAGTAAACATTCCAAAAACGTTACTTGGCAACCAGAACAGGTTAAAAGACTTTGGGCAAACAATGCATGTATCACAGCAGAGCACGCCTTCGGCTACGGTGGTAACATCTGTGAAGAGGAAGAAGTGACCAAGCAGCAGCGCACAACCGTACCCGCGCGCGGGGTGTTAATAGATTGTACAGAGGTACCTATTACTGAGGGGTTAGAGGAAAAAGACGTCGAGAGGTTTTTACGTGAGCAGGACCGTTATACACTTCATAAACCGGTGAAAAGAACACTTAAACCTGCCAAGACAGTAGTCGCATCGATTGATTCTATTCTATTAACTGACATGCAAAGGTATTCGTACGTATAATGACGGCTATCGATACATACTATTTATAACAGATGTTGTCTCTCAATACTTGTGGCTAATACCTCTTAAAAATAAATCGCCTGAAACAGTGGCTAAAGCTACAAAAGTAGTGATGTTGAAGGAAAACAGGATCCCCGACTATTTCTCTACAGACATGGGGAAAGAATTTATAGGCCGAGCTTTTCAGAACATGTTGGTCGAGTTTAATATCAGTTATTACACTAGCAATTCTGTACAAAAGACATCTTTAGCCGAAAGAGTTCAACGTACCATAAAGGAACGCTCTTTCAAGCATAAAAACACATAGAGATATATAGACATTCTGGAACAGTTGGCTTCATCCTATAACCGTTCACACCACCGTACGATTGGTACATCACCTAACGAGACTTTAAAAAGAAGTACACATACAGAACCTGAGGTGAGAAAAGAGTAGTAGAGCACCACCACGCTCTGCGCGTTTCAAAATAAATTATTATGTAAGACTGTCGCATTTGGGAAATAAATTCGCGAAAGGATTTGAACAAGGCTGGACTAGTGAGATTTTTAAAGTTAGAGCAAGTGAGACCTAAGGACGAAGTAATGATGCAATTGTATTACGTTGAGGATTTGAATGGGGAAGAAATCGCGAGAGGCTTTTACCGCGAGGAGTTGCAGAAAGTGACATTTAATTTAGGAAAAACTGTTTAAACTTGAAAATATTTTAGGAAGCAAAGGTTCAGGAAAGAGAAAAATGTACCTGGTGAAATGGCTAGGGTACTCAGAAAGTTTGAACACCCATATAAAAGCTGATGCAATAATGAAGCTTAAATAGTATGCAACATGGCGCCTAACCATTTCTTTGTCACACTCCCATCCTCTTCCTCTGTTTGTACACCCTAACAACACACTAGCCAACTTTGTAACAGAAATCCATGGGCTCATTGAATTGGAACGTGATTCGTATGAGGTGGGGTTATGCGAAATTCAGCTATCCACCAGCTTCTTAAGTATTGATTATAAAGAAATCGTTTTTACGGTTCTCAGAGATCGTGATGAGTGTGAAAAGGCAGGGGTAATTAGGGATGAAACCATGATTGCCGCCCGGAGTATTACACTACAATAGTAACACTAGGCCCGGGTCGTTATGGTGCGGCAGAGGATGTTCTGAGAGACTTAAACGGAGGTTTAAAAATCTCAAAGTTTACTGCTGATTTAGTATACGAGATCGTAGACAAAGAAACCCCTGACATGCTCTGACCCTAAAATCACAGAATAATAGAAATCTTAAAGACAAGGGATCGTTCAAAATTATAACCTAGGGCCGATATGGAGCGGCGTTCCAAAGAGATAGATTTCACGAGGAACAACATGAATTGTCCAGCTTAATGTATCAGTTGAAATTGGAGAAATTGGGTGATGGCTATCCATCCCCAGACATGTGCTATATTTACAGCGTCTGCTGCGCATTGCACACATTCCCAACCGTAGAGGGAAGAGCTTGAGCATTACATATGACAAGCTCGATTATGTGAATGGTGCGACTAATCTATTAACCAATATCTCAATATATATAAGAACGATTGAGGAAAAAATTTCCCATTCGGTGATGGGAGTTTAAAAGTGAAGCTACACTTTCGTCGCATTCAGTTATAATGACCCGAAGGCCTTTCACAGTCTATCGAGGGGTGAGACATCAGCGTGGGAGTGGGCTTCGATCCATTTTTTTGACCATACTACGCACGGCTGTCCCATTGTTGAAGAGGGGAGCCAGATACCTTGGGAGGAAAGCGTTACAATCAGGTTTTAACACGGTAGTAGACATAATGGGTGGAACTAAAACTAAAGAAGCTCTATAAAAACATTTAAAACGTACACGGGACGAAATTATCAAAAATATAAAGAGAAAAATGCGTGGTGGCGGGAAGAACAGGGCTGTCCAGAAGTAGGGGTTACCAACACGTAGCGTTAAACGTAAAAGCACATAAAAAAAGAAGAAGTGTTCTAAGCGAATAAAACCTATGGTTGATCTTTTTTTTAATTGATATAAGCTGAGGACATTGCTCTCACGAATCATAGGCTGATTACTACTTGTGGAGAGAGGTGGCACTATTTCTGACTCGTCATGGCACGCTTCATCCATCCGTGTAGCTCACAATCTTGTAAATCGGAGCTGTCCCTCTTTGATATGCTCCCAACACAAATTTCTATTGAGCACAGTGACTTTATTACAATTAGCCCATTAAACACAATTAGTTCCCCGAGTGCCCCTATAGAATTCGTGATAACCAGCTCAGGCCCATATTTTTTTTATCCAAGCTGCATGCACATGTACGCTAAACTACGTATAGCCCATTCTGATGGAACGGACTAAGATGATAATTATTCTGCATACCGTGAAACCAACTTTCTGCACTCCATATTCAATCAGTGTGAGGTGTGTTTAAACCAGGTCAACATTTCGGTAGGAACGGGTTATTATCACCTGCGACCCTATCTGGAAAATGTCCTCAACTTTTCAAAAGAAGCGAAGGATATCTTTTTAACTGCCGAAGGCTATTATCAGACGACTGACGAAAGTAATATAAAGGATAAGTTTAAAAATTCTAAAAAGAAGATATATGAATGCTATGGACGTCTGCATACAGCCATCACATTCAAGGAGAAACTGCTTATGAATGGGGTGGATATGAAACTGAAGCTCACCCGCACGAATCCTGAGATGTGCATAAATCTGGGGCCTGATCAAGAAGAGGGCGCAAAACCCGTTGTGATTCACATTATGGAAATATATCTCCGCGTGCGTCGAGTGAAATTAAGCTCTGCCAAACAATTACAAATTGAAAATACAAGCAACATTAAAATATTCAATTAACAGAGTACAGATCAAACTATACACGGTGCCCGTTTGGCCTCGAAGCAGATAGAAAATGTGGCCTGGGAATTCTACCTTAAAGGTTATTAATTGGAATGCAGGATCACGCTTCGACGAATGGAAAATATAAAAGACGCCTTTGAATTCGAGAATTTCGGCCATAAAAATATAACTACGTCAATGGCGTTGCGTTGGGTGGGACTATGGATACGGATTACTCATCAGACGCTGTGTTCCCGCTTTGAGCGAGAGCTTATAGTAATCTGGCCCATACTGCAGGTGCTTGTGATGAGCTCGGGATTGGGGTAACGCAGGAATAATTCATCGATCAATTTAACCTTTACCCGTTTGATATCACACCCGACTTATCTGCTGTTTAAGTGCACACTTAAGTCCACAACAAAGTGGGAACATCTCAGTCAGATTAGAATTCGCCAACCCAATAGACGATCCTATTAGTGTACTACTATACCTCGAGTCACAAGCCCTAATTGAAGTTGACCGCTTCAGGAACGTGGTCGCTGACTTTTAAAATGGGTGCGAATACACTTCAGAGAGTAATGAATAGTGATAGAATCACACGCTCCAAATTTATCGATGTTTTTGTGAAGAATGAAACATTGAAATTACCAACTACGAGAAAATGCGGGGGAATTATTGTCAACACAGATGTTGTTGGTGGCGAAGGGATTCATTGGTCTGCAATACACTTTATATGTAGGGAAAGAATGTATTATTTTAATTCGCTGGGGACTCATCCCTGGAGTGACCCTGTTATTGTAAAAGTTCTTGATCAGTTGTATATCTCTGAAATTGAATGGAATCCACACCGATTACAAGGATATTTTAGTAATACTTGCGGGATGTATTGTCTATCATTTCTCATGCATGTCACGTGGAAAGGGGTTTATAATTTTTTTTAAATTATTCGATTTGCGCAACACTGAGCTGAATGATGAACTGATATGCGTGTATATATATATATATATATTAGGGTGCTTTTAAAAACTGAAAGTGTGAATTTCGGGTCACGGAACCCCGCAAATGATGAGGTTCCGGGAGCAAATAAAGCACATGATTTTTTGGGAAAATCATCAAATATTTAGAGGTTGCCCAAAGACCCCAAAGTTTTACCCATATGCTCATTTATTTATGCGCCCTTTTTAAGTCACTTCTAGTGTTTATTAACCCATTGATACACAGCGTCCGCAAAATTAGAAATTGCATTTGTCAATTGCGTTCTGATAATCCATATTTCTTTACTTCAGTATACCAACAAATGAATTTTCTTTAATTCTAAATCGTTTTCTCTTAATTACTCACGTCTTTCATGCATTTACGTAATGGTGGCCAAGAAGTATCACAGTTCTCATAACGGTAAGTGTTATTTAAATAATTCATATATTTCAAACGTTTTTTTACTTAACACTGGAATGGATGGTATTATGAATTGTTTGTAAGTATAATGACTTGTTTTACCGGCAATATTTTTGTTTCCAAAAATAGTTATAAGGTTTAATTTTTATGCGTATAAAATTTTTGGACGCTCTCTGCTTCAGCGTATTGCAATCATCTTTTTTCGCATCGTCTGAGTGAAATAGTGTAGTGTACCGTAGATTATTTTAAATTTATATATGGATTCGATATACTGTAAATGGTTATGTATGCATGATTTCGCAAAATTATTATAATTTTAATACATATTGTGTTCATGGGTTATCAGCCAATCATTGTTTGAACACAGATTACGGTTACAAAGAGGGTGGCTTATTTCTACACATTTTCCTGAGGTACTTTATCCATGAATGGGTTAAATTAACTTACCAATTTCACTGTTTTGTCTTATTCACAGATAACTGGTGAACGATGGCGGCATGTACAAGATCGAAGAAATCAATCTGGCTTGTGGGGTCATCAAGTCCTACTATTGCCGGTCAGCAATTACCTTCAAGAGGTGATGTATTGAAGTACCTTTTCCATCTCCACAATGAAGAGAAGAAATCCTTAGCTGAGAGTGTGTCCTCGACATCACAAGCCATCATTGAAATCTGGGTGACAGAAGGTTTACCTACAAAACATCCGCACGACGTCAAGAAGCACGTCCGGAAATTGCATGACGAATGGCAGGGTTTGAAGAAGAGAATTTCGTGGAAAACGAAGACCAATTTGGACAACCAGGCTGCGTTCAGGTCAAGCTTGAACAACCTTTTCGACATTGGTCACCAAAATGCCCTAAATCTTATCAAAATTCAGGAGGACAAGGACTTCCTGCTTGCTCAAAGGGAGGAGGGTCGGAGAGGAAGGATTGGAAATGTCGACAAGAAGATTGCCAAAAAAGTCGCAAGGGCCCAAGAAAGAACTGCTCAGGAATTGAAGCGGAAAGACAGGCATGTGCAGGAAATGGAAGAAATCTCTGCTACCGTTGTTATGGAAACCTCATCGTCAGCGTCATCAAGTGAGGAAACAAGTCCCGAAAGAAAGCCAGTTACATCGCCGGCTCCAAAACATCGCCGTGGGACGACGGCAATCAGTTCGGAGGTCGCTGCGGCATTGGACCGCACGCGGATGAGCGACAGGGCAGCTGCTCAGCATTGATTCAAGAATTCACGAAGGCTGGAAGGACTCGGAACGAAGAGCAGATGCAGTTCATGATTCAAATCGTCGAAGAACATCGTAAAGTCTTGCCAACAGCCTCCAAAGCCACTTTGATGAAAAAATGAACGCCAACACTCGAGGTGTCATGTACTTTAATCGTTAATTATGAATTTAGTGAATATACTCACACGATATATTTGTTCTGAATACTTATTGGAGATGCAATTTATCATTTAAACTGAGAATTAAAATTTCCATTGCCCTATAAATTGAAAATACCTATCAGCTGTGGGCAACCTCTAAATATTGTTGGATTACAAAGAAATTTTGCCTGTTCTGTTTTCTCATGTATCCTCACAAAATAAAGGGTTCCGCTCCCTTGCATTTTCATTTCGCATTTTTCACCATATACCATAAACACACCCTAATATATATATATATACACATATATATATAATTGTAACTATAATAATGGTATGCATATGAAATTTTTTTTGTCTGCTGTGAGGGTTTTTTCAACTCATATTATATAATTCGACCATGCTGAATTCGAAAATGACATTGGTTTTCCTCAATCAGGTAAGGTTTTTTCTCTATTGGCCATTTATTAGTCCAATTTTATCCCCAAATTTATTGATTTTTTTAGCTTAAACACTGTAGATACGAGTAATATTATAAGAACACGCGTGAAAAATGAAAACATTGTGTGAATAAATACTTTTATTCATACAATGAATATGGAAAAAAGTTTATTGAGGAAGGAATGTAGTTTTTTTGGCTTTCCGTCTGTGTTTTTCTTCGGGCACGTCTCGCTTCAAACACCAGCAATAGTCCGCCAGCATATTGATATCCCAGTTTCCCTGGTACCTCTCTTCCATTATTTTGATATCTTGGTGAAATCGTTCACCCTGTTCCTCACTATAATCCCCGCAATTTTCAGGAAAATAGTCCAAGTGGGACCACAAAAAGTGCATTTTTATGGACATGCGCGATCCATGAGCTTTGAAAGCTTCCATCAAGTTTTCGACAACGGACTCGTATTCTGGACTTCTACGCTTGCCAAGAAAATCAGTGACAACTGATTTGAATGCCTGCCAGGCATTCTTCTCAGTTGGAGTCATTGCGTTTTCGAACTGAGTATCCTTGATCAAAGTTCGAATTTGAGGACCATCAAAAACCCCAGCATTTAGTTTAGCATCAGATATATGAGGAAATTTACTCTCGAGATATCGGAATGCTGAACCCTCCTTATTCATTGATTTGCTGAAATTTTTCATCAAGCCCAGCTTAATATGAAGTGGTGGGAGCAAAATTTTTGTTGGTGGTACAAGGGGCACTGAAACGACATTATGCGACCCAGGTTCAAAATTCTCTCTGGATGCCCATTCACGCTGTGCATAGTGCTTCTCATCCGCTCGGCTATCCCATTTGCAGAGGAAACATGGGTATTTCGTGTATCCCCCTTGCATTCCCAATACAAATGCCACAATCTGAAAAAAAATGAAAATATTTAAAGAATTTAGAGAATTTGTTCTATCAGATAAAAAAATCTATGCATTGGACTGTATCACTTCTGTGGGGAAGTTAAGTGTTCTTATACGCTCTCAAATAACCTTTGGAAAAACAACATAGTCAATAGCAATAGTTTACTTATGATATTAGTATTACCTTCAAATCTCCACAGATCCTCCAGTTATGTTGGTCGTATACGAGAGCATCCAGTAAAATTTTCATGTTATCGTAGCTCTCAGTAAGTTGTACGGAATGTGCTACAGGGACTGATGCAACCCTATTCCCAATGTTGAGAAGTACTGCTTTCAAACTTCGTTTAGACGAGTCTATAAATAGCCTCCATTCTGATGCGTTATATGGCAGGCCCAAGGATTCGATTAGTCCCCCAACATTGCAGCAGTACACTAAGGAAGAGGGATTTTCGTGCACTGCAAAAAACTTGCGGAATTCTTCCTCTCGTTTCCTATACCAGGAGAATGTTGTTCCCGGAGCCAGCAAGTTGTCCTCTCGAAGTCGTGAGCCCAAAATCTCGGCAGCTAATATGGAAAGTCCTAAATCCCTGGTAAGATCATTAAGTTTGGCCTGGTTGAGAGGCCTCGGCTCATTTGAAGCGGTATTTTGAGGTATATACGACTGGGACTGGTCATTGGTCATTGATTCATCATCAGAATCATCGAAGTCCAGGGTTTGAAGTGGGTCGGGTATTGGAATTCCAGGACCATGGGGTACAGGTCTCATAGCAGAAGGAATGTCAGGGTATACAACAATGTGTTTATTCTTCTTGTTAACTCCTGAAAATAGAAACACAGAAACATGGATATAAAACTTGCATATGAAATAGAAGAAGCATTCAGACAGTGGCGGCTCGTGAGGGAAGGCTGCGGTCTGTAAGATATGAAATAGGTCGATGGAGTCTGTATATTTTCTTTCTTTTTCATTCATATTGTCCCTTCGTGGACAATATGAATGAAAAAGAAACAAAATATACAATCATTGTATATGTAAATGTAACTTGTATAACAATATGTATGTGTAAATGTATTTTCTATAACAATATGTATATGTAAATGTATGATTACCATTATGGTGAATATTATGCTATATATGACGAATATTACATTATGGTGAATATTATGTCAAGTTTCATCCGAGGATTTTAAAATATTTAAGAAAAATAAATTTATAAGCCCACCTTGGAGGTTTGTCATGCAGAAATAGCAATCTGTCACGTGATCCTTTCCTTCTCTCCAAATCATGGGAATTCCAAAAGGCAAAGATTTCGCTCTGCCTTTGCTCCATCTTCTCAAATTTTCAATGCACGTCTTGCAGCACATATGAGGGGCGAAATTTTTGTCCTGGTCCCCTAGCTTAATTCCAAAGTATGCTCTATACATTGTCTTCACAAATTTAGTGATTTGGGACTGGTTATTTGGCATGGTAACCGTCCCACATATGTAGCAGAATCTATTGGGATCATTTTTACACGCTCTATTCATTATGAAATATTTTATCTATATACCTGTAAAGTAAAAAAAGATATTATACAAGTGAAACAAGTGATGATAGATGTTACTGTTCCAATTCCGCTTTGACAAAATCACGAAAAATTCTATTTTACTTATGAGGCCATAGCCGGATAACCTGAGCTGATTGAGAAAAACGGATTGCAGATTTGAAATCAGCAGGAAACACTCGAAAAGAATCACTTACAAAACCCTTGACAGCAAAATTGATGCATACCAGTGTAATGTGTAAAATATGAGATGTCCCCAATAATGTTAGTCTTGTGCTCTGTAACTTATTTATTGGAAGATTAGCTGGATGTGCTACGCATCGTCTGCCAGCAACGGGTCACGAACCCGGAGCCGCAGCAATTCCCTACCTTTAAAGTTTTAGTAATTCTTAAAACCAACCTGTAGAACTTAATATAAATTTTTACGTTAGCACGTACAGGGAAACAAGCGCGTAATAAAATTTAACTTTCAAAGGATACCTTCATCACATAATAAAATTCACTGTGTAAATAACATTCTCAGGCAGATATTAAGCGATTCATCCACATTGAATCTTTTTTAATTAAATCCATTTGTTTCATATATATATATATATAATATATATATATATATATATATATGTCATACATACATATATAATATAATATATTAATATATATATATATATATATATTAATGTACACACACACACACACATACATATATATATATATATATATATATATATATATATATATATATATATATATATATATATAAATATATATATGGATACATGCTATTTTAATGAAACATTTCACAAACTAATTTTAAATAAATGGTGACACGTAATTATTTGATAAACAACATTCACTCTCTAAATACTTAATAGAATACATTAATTCCAGAAAGCCTAGCACAGTAACCTGTAGTAAACATGCATTTATATGTCAGAACACCGTGATGTATATATGGGATGAGAGAGTTACAATGAGTTACAATAAAATAAAATGCCGATTAGGGCGCCTGGATCAAATAATAAACAGCAAGCTGCTGTCCTAACCGTGCTGTTAACATATACTTCCATAAACATATATATATATATATATATATATTATATATATATATATATAGGAAGAGAGAGTTACAAGGAGTTACAATAAGAGAAAATGCAGGATAGGGTACCCGGATCAAATAATAAACACAAAGCAACTAGCCTAACTAGGCTCAAAAGGAAGATTAGCTGGATGTGCTACGCATCAACTGTCAGCACCGGGTCACGAACCCGTTAGCGCAGTTTTAGTAATTCTAAAATCCAACCTGTAGAACTTACTATAAATTTTTAGGTTTACACGTACAGGGAAACAAGCGCATAATAAAATTTCACTTTCAAAGGATACCTTCATCGCATAATAAAATTCACTGTCTAAATGACATTCTCAGGAAGGAAGATTAGCTGTTCTACTAAGCCCCGTCGCAGAGTCTAGAATCCCTGGGACAGATATCCTTTCACTTCGTTTATTATGGCTTTTATTAATTAACCAATACTTGCAAAGGTTAAGTACTGAATGATACGATATATGTAGCCCAAGAATGAATCACAAACTAAATTATTACGTAATTACTCACGTTTCTAATGATGTTACCGCTGGTTCTTTCTCGCTATCACAAATTTCTGCAATGGATTGCGTTGAAAGTACGGCGTTCCGGTCGGCCTCTGCGAAAAGATGGAGCATAGCCCGTGCAGAGAGGTCCCCGTCTTCAAACAATTGCGGGGAGCAGTAAAATTGATGTGTCTGACTGGATGTGTCCATGATGATAGAATGTGTGGTTAGACGTTGATAAAAACACTGTTGTGGATCCAGCTGAAAAATGTCCCCTTTTATATACGCGACCCCGATTGGCCCCACCCCCAATATTCGATTCGCGAGTTTCCTGTTGGCTGTCAGAGAATTTGGGTGTGTCTGTAACGTGTGGTTTTCCGCCAACCAGATATCCTGGATTCGTTCTCATGCTCCACCCATTGGGTTGTAATTGGACGAGCCCCGAATTCTGGTATCGTGTCTTTACCAAATATGCCATATTCATTCCATAGATTTCTTTCAGAAATGGAACAGGACAGTAGAGAGAGAGAGAGAGAGAGAGAGAGAGAGAGAGAGAGAGAGAGAGAGAGAGAGAGAGAGTTTTGTTTGGAAAATAAAATTTGTTTTTCTGAGGTGTCGAGCAATCTGACATATATCGAAGTGTATTTAAAGCAAAACTAACAGATGTCAGGTGTTTTTCGAAATTTTACCTGTCACCTTCCACGCAGGTGGGTTTTGTTTTATTAGTTCCAAGTGCAGAGGCGCCGGTCTGTTATAATCTTGGTACAAAAAAATAAATAATATATATATATATATATATAATAATGTCTTTGAATAATTTTTTCTTTAAATGACTATTAACTTTTGGATGTGACCACTGGGATTTATCTTTCGCGACAGATCTTATCGGCTGAAATGGTCAACTCGTGTATTAAAAGAATAAATTGGAGTAAAATGCTTTATTACCTTACCCGTGATAATATATATATATATATATATATATATATATATATATATATATATATATACACACACGAAGTTGTTTACAAAACGATTTTACAATCACCTAAAACTGAAAAATAATTTTAAAAAAATATAAAACGATAATTATCAGAAATGATGGAGGGATAACGAAGGATTAGACATCAAAGTTTTTAAAATTTTTATTGTGTCGAGAGATCAGCTATATGATAAATGTCGACTCGAATGGACAAATCGTGTTTTAAAAGAAAAATTGGAGTAAAATGCTTTATTACCTTACCTGTATCTCTGACAGATTATTAGGAAAAGGAAGTTTGATGGTCTTTAGCAGCAGAATTTGATGCAGGTGTGTGATAATACAACAATTGAGAGTGGATCAACTAAAACTGATAAATAAATTTTTAAAAATTTAAAACAATAATTATCAGAAAAGATGGAGGGAGAACGACGGATTAACCATCAAAGTTATTAAATACAGGCATCAAAGTTATTAAATACAGGCAGTTAACATTAAAACACGCGCAAAACACAACACCACACTCATCAACATTTACATCCCACCAGATAGTCCACCTCAGGTGCCAGCCAATTACAATCCACAGTTACACAATCTGGCCTCTCTCACTAATGTCATCTTAGGAGGAGACTTCAACGCTGAAGACACTAGTTGGTACCTGCACAACCAAAGCAAACCCAGAGGCACCAACATAGCCACACAATTAAAGAGCCTCTTCATTCTTAACAATACAGAAGAACATACACATATAACACATCAAGCAGGATACTCAAACTCCTCCCCAGATATAACGTTCTGTTCCCCCTCACTAGCAACACATACACACTGGAGAACAGAAAAACAACTATCATCAGACCACCTGCCCATCATCAATACAACACGTTCTAAACTCTGCCCCAACAGTCTTAGGTACACTTACAGAAATTACAAGAAAGCTGATTGGGAACAGTTCAAAATACAGACTGAGGAACAACTCACCACATTAAACAGCACACCCATCATAAACATCAATACAACACTCAAGACATTTAATCAGATCATCAATAATGCAAACAAATACATACCCAAGGGCAACATTAGGAAATACAACCCAAATTACACTCTAGAAATAGCCCACCTCATAAGGCAACGTAACAACCTCAAACATAACACACAAACACCACACACAGAAACCATAAAACAGCAGATACAACAACTCAACACAGAAATAAACAACAAACTCAAAGAAAAACAAACAGAAACATTTAGGGAATTCATAACAACACTAAACCACTCCACAGATACATCCAGGCTATACAAGACTATAAACAGCATTACCCACTCTAACAGTGGCATTCACACCTCACACGCGGCTATTTGTCGCAGCCAAAATAATATCCCAACATATATACAACAAGCTAACATTCTAGTTAATCTCAGCGCAAAGATAAGTCACTTAAACAGACACGACAACCAGAAACACGCAGACACACAAACAGCCAGACAAAAGAAAACCTACAGACTCTACACCACCATTACACCCTTCAATACAGACCAGACCACCAACATCATCAAGAACATCAAGAATTCGAAGGATAATGGACCAGACAACATATCTAACATAATCTTAATCACTTGGGCCCACAAGGAATACTAGCTCTCACAAATATCAGCACATATTCATACCAACACTGTATTATTCCTGACATATGGAAACAAGGTAAAATTATTACACTACTCAAGCCAAACAAAAATCCAACAGAACCAGCTTCCTATAGACCCATTACTTTACTATGCACACCTTTAAAAGTAACAGAAAGACTAATCTTACAAATCCCCAACTCACACATACCACTATCGCCTACTCAACATGGATTCAGACATCAACACTCAACCACGACATTACTCACTAACCTCACGCAGCACATCGTGGATGGCATCAACTTCAGACGACCAACTCAACGTACACTATTAGAAACAATACACATTAATAAAGCATTTGATGCTATCCCACGCTTCCCTCTCATAAACAAAATACTCAACACAAACATACACAATAACACCAAAAGGTGGCTGAGCAACTATCTTTCATGAAGATATTCACATGTCACATTTAATGGCAAGTCATCCAAAAACAAGCTTTTTCCGAACGGGGACCCTCAAGGCTCTGTTCTCTCACCAACACTGTTCAACTTATACATGCATGACATTCCAACACCCATAGATAACGAGCTTACCTTATCATCATATGCAGATGACTGCGTTCGGAACTTTCGCCGCAGGACTTTTCGCCGCAAGGAATTTTCGCCGCAAGGAATTTTCGCCGCCGCAAAAGAATTTTTAAAAAATAAAAAATAAAAAATAATTTAAATTTTGAATGGAAAATAATAAATAAAACGGTGTATAAAAAATTAAAACTGAAATTAATTAAACGATAAATGAAAATAGAAAGTTAATTTTAAAATGAATGCAAATTCATAGCAATACTCCGCAAATAATGAAGTTTTCGTTGAGGTTAGGTTAGGTTAGGTTAGGTTAGGTTAGGTAATGGAATATAAATGTAAGCACTGCACCGAAATAAAATATTGTGGGCGGAGCTTAGGGGTAGACCAGTTAGCTCAAAGACAAGGGCATATAATTTTATAAAACTTTGACAGTATCTGTTATTGCATGTGTAGTATCACTCTAAAGTTTAAACCATCAAAAATGGTTTTTAAAAACCTAAGGGTTCAAAACCTTTGAAGTACATGAAATCACTTACAGTATTTAAGAGAATGAATGAATAAATGAAAATTTCCAAGTCATCCAAACTCGACGTATTAGAGAGTTCAGAAAATTTGGTAGGCTTATATTTATATATCTATACAAATTATATATTTTGCAGCGAAAATTCCTTGCGGCGAAAATTCCTTGCGGCGAAAATTCCTTGCGGAGAAAATTCCTACGGCGAAATGTCCTGCGGCGTAAAGTCCGGCGGCCAAAAGTCCTGCGGCGAAAATACCTAGATTGGCAGATGACATCACTCTAACATCCACCCACAACAACGTCAGCATCGCTACAAATAACCTACAAACATATATAAACAGTATACAAGACTGGCTCACACACAATAGACTCAATGTAGCGCCCACAAAATCAACAATCACCTTGCTTACAAGCAACACAAAAGAAAACCAGGAAAGTCCACAGCTTACACTAAACAACACCAACATTCCACACACTCACAGCACCAAAATACTTTGGGTCACATACAACACATCATTATATTTTCCAAATCACATTCAAGATATTAAAAACAATTGTACGTCAAGACTTAACACGCTTAGGGTACTAACAGGCACAAACTTTGAACACCAGCAGGAAACAACATCACTCATATACAAACAATATATTCGCTCAGTTATGGACTATGCTAGCCCATGCTGGGCACCCATTATCTCAAACACACACATAAACACCTTACAGACAATACAAAAACGCACTTCGTATCATTACAGGATGCACTCAAACAACACCAACAGAACACCTGCACACAGAAACAAAAATACTGAAAGTTAGGGAACTGTTAGACATGAGGGGAACACAATTCATGGCAGCAGCTTCAACTAACCCACAACACCCTTGCCACTACATGTACAATCATGCACCGACATCTCGCACCATTAAGGTAACATCAGAGAGACATTATAACCAAATACTCCATTCCATACCACGCCCCACAGACATCACACAGTACAGAAAACACACACACACACCTAACCCACAAAGCACTGACACGACTCGGTCAGAATGCGGTCCTAGGTGTGAAGCCGCCACCCATTAACAGGTCAGAGATCAGCCTGAGCAGATCGGATCGAGTTAACTTAGCACGATTCCGATGTGGACATCACCCCAATTTATGGACATATAAACACAGACTAGACAACTCCACAGACGACACCTGCCACCTGTGCCAAGACACACCACAAACAATTGAACACATTATGACAGACTGTACCACTCTAGCACAACATAGAACACAATACAACATCACTAGTGCGCTGAACCTCTGGTCCACTCCGGAGAGGGTGATCGGTTACTTGCGTGCCACCGGCTTGCTCGATCAGGGTGGGCTGATCGGCTAAACAACAACAACAACAACTCGTGTTTTAAAAGAATAAATTGGCGTAAAATGGTTTATTACCTTACCTGTTTTTCCGACGGATTATTCAGAAAAGGAAGTTTGAAGGTCTTTAGCAGCAGAATTTGATACAGGTGCGTGTTAATCCAACACTGGATAGTGGATCACCTAAAACTGAAAAATAATTCCACCAGGGTGATAGGACGACAGATAAAACAGTAGTTTATCCCGAAAAATATGAATTTTTTGATGGAGAATTTACAGAGAATTGAAAAAGAGATATTTATTCCAAAACTCCAAAAAGGTGTCTGAACAGAGAGAGAAAACTTTGTTTTGGTGATCACTTTAGACAAAAAACATATGCGAAATCATTATCAGATTTTCAGAAACGGATTAGCTTCCCTGAAAAGTATTAACGGCTAAAACTGAAAATTATTTAAAAAAGTTAAACGTGAAATCACAGTTTTGGAGAGAGAGATCTGAGTGTATTTATGATTATTATTATTATTTAAAACAGTAAGCTGATGGTACTTTTGTAACCTACTGTAAATGTAATTTTCTTAAATCTATATATTTTTATACAAACGAGTGTCTGCGTGTATGTGTGTGTGTGTGTGTGTGTGTGTGTGTTATAGAAGATCTATGAACGTATATTAGTTGTGTGTGTAATAATAGGGATTCTATGAGCGTATATATAGTCGGGAAGTTTGTGTGCGCTTTTTGGCTATTCAAATGATATATACACTGTGCCAACTGGCTAAAAGACACTTCTAAACCTGGTGATGCTGTTGTAGTAATGTCTAATTAAGAATTTAAATGTTTTGTTTATAAGAATTTAATAATGTTTGTTTAATAAAGAAGAGAATAATATTTAATAAGAAATGTAATTGTTTAAATAATTGTTTGGTTACAAAATACTAGTTGGCAACACCCCGAAATGGTCTAGAGGCTGGGCAGAAATGTCCTTCAGTACTCGGACGGCTTTTGGCTTAATAAGGTGGTTTTTTGGTACTAAGATGATTTGTAAATTTAGAATATTATTTCGTGTCTCTCTCCGGCTAAAATGTTAACGTTAATTTCCCCCTCGCATTACTCAGTTTACCTAAAAGTGTTTTGGTATAAATAAAAGTCAGTAAAGTTAATGAAGTGTATAACTAATCCCCCGTCTCCCTCGCCTTGTTCAAATTATAATGGCGCCTCATCTCGGTCACGTGCTACCACTATAAATAAAAGTCAGTAAAGTTAATGAAGTGTATAATTAATCCCCCATCTCCCTCGCCTTGTTCAAATTATAATGGCGCCTCATCTCGGTCACGTGCTACCACGTTTATAAAGTACAGCGAAAACGAGTGTAAAGAGAGAACGAGAATAAAGATTGAGAATAGAAGAACGCGCAAAATAGTTATAAAACGCAAATAAGTTTAACTTTTAAGGTTAACCACTATATTTTGGTGGCTACGCGGTGTTCCTTTATGTTATTATATAAGGGCTTTCCTAAGTCCCCTTATATTTCGGTCAAAATTTTTGCTACCCATATTATATAGTCTTTATAGCATTAATAAATATTCTCTTTCGATTATTTAAATAGTAAGATGCATTGTGTTAACCAATTTGCAAGCAAATTTCGATTCCCATTCCTTAACGATTCATTGTAACTGTATTTCAAAATGGCGCCTCACTTTCGAAATCCTCGTAGCGTCCCTTCCAAATTTCGCGGTCAAAATTTTTCAGTGGGTTTTTTTTTATCTCTTCTCGTTGGAGTCACTGTTTCAACCGTTTCGACTCAAAATTTTTATTTTCATTGAGTCAGACTGTTTTCACCGTTCGAGTCAGTTTGAGTCGAAATTCGTGAGTTGCTGTTTTTCTTCTCATGGAGTCAGACTCTATTTCGTCCGTTTTCTTTAGATTTCGTTTCGTTCGGTCGGAGAGAGAGACACATTTAAAATTTGCTGTCCGATGACTCATTTCATTTTTTTTATTTCCTTCAACTTTTATTTCTCTTTAATACAGCCTGCCTATTTTGTGTTTAAAAATTTTGTGTTTATGTTTTCGGCATTAGAAATAATTGTGTTAGTAATAATAATAATAATAATAATAATAATTAGTAAATAAAATTTACACTTGTATGACAGTAAATTATTTGTCATGAAAATTAAATACACAAATGGAAAATTAAATGTGCAATTAAAAACGGTTTCAAAGGTTGGTGCGTATATTGTAATCCATTTCAAGGTAATAAATATATATATATATATATATATATATATATTATATAGTAGAGCATTGTAAGAGATTAAATAAGTGAATAACAAAATTTTCTAGTATCTAGTGGACAGTTTTTAAGGATATTATTCGATAGATGTATAGCGTTTTAGGTTTGCAGGCTTATTTTTATTAAAACAACTGAATCGTTTTGGCTTTACAGGCGACACATGACCATCATATGTGTATACTTTTAAGGTAATTTTAAGTTCGCTTTCTCGCTTTTCGCTTTCTAGTTTAAGGTAGATTATTGTACTTTTAGGTTTAAAGTCGAAAAATAATCGTTAAAGACAAATTTATACTGGGTCAAATTCAGACGCTTTAAGCTTATATGTTTGCCCAATATAAATTGTGAGAGACCTCAAGGAAGTTAAATTTGTTATAAAAAGATAAAAAAAATTTTTTAATTGAAATACAGTTATTATTTTCGTAAATTCTTTTGATAAACCGACTTCTGTTTTTTGACCTTTTTTTTATATATTCATTAATTTTTATATTTTTATGGGTAGGCTGATTGTTGTTGTCTATTTTTTTTTTCATTATCAGGACAATTCCGAGTGATATTTTGTATGGTTAGGCTGTTTAAATTTTTTTTATTCTGAAATTAGATTGTATTGTGTTAAGGAGTGTTTTTTGTTTAACATTTTATTTTAGATATTAAAAAAATGAAAAGGTTTTTACGTTCGCGCGTTTGCATAGAAAATATTACAAAATTATGTCATGATGTAATGCAGTTTCATTCGGTTTGGAATATTTTTGTAGAGGCTCGCTTACAAACAAAGTGAACACTCTTCATTATGCAATGATTTGTTTTAATTTTTGTTTACAAAGTAGGTTGCGCTGAAGTTTTCGGTTCATAATATCTGTTCTTATTTAGAATAACGATGTAAATTTGTATTTAGTTCCACTTGAAAACGATAAATTACTGGAATTCTTGTGATTTGCAAACCATACTGGGTTTTGTGTTGAAGGAAAGAGTTGTCTCTCAGATGTAATTTGTGAATTTCGAGTTTTCTTCCTATGAAATTTAGCGTTGCAGGTTGGAAGTAATATATTAAAGTACTTTTCGGTATTAATATTTAAATTTTTTATATTTAACGAATCTGTTTTGGAAAATTGTGTTATTTTTTTAAACTTCATTTGGGTTTACTCGTGCACTTGAAACTTTAGCTTGAGTGTTGACCAACAATGGAGCCTTTTAGATGACCAGTAACGTATTTGTGGTATCTATATGTGCCCCCCCCCCCCGCAAAGTGTAAGAGGGTTCATGATTATCTGGAATTGATGACATGAAGTTTCTGGGTTTCATTTTTATCTTTTGTATTTAAATGCATCGATGTAATTTCTGAAGGTAGTTTGAATAATAATATTTTTAAATTATAATAATGGTTACTATGTAGGGGCGCTTTTATATTTCTACTATGCAGTATTGTTTCGTTGCGTTTCATGATTTTTTATTATCTTTTCTGATGTACCTGCCATAAATGACCTCATTGGTAGCTAGGGCGTGATTAAATTTTTGTGAATTCTGTAAAATTTGCAATAGTTTTCCGTGAATTTGGCCAGATCAAATTATAGTTATTGTTTCGAAGTGAAGTGTCGAGTAAATTTGTAAATTAAATATGAAAATTGATAATCAGTAGCAGTATAAACTTTGATATTTTTTTGTCAAAATTTCGAGAGACTCGATTTGGAAGCAACTAAGTTGGATCCCAATTCCATCCATTGGGTTTAGTTGACCCAATTTAGATGATCGATCACCGATGAGAAGAGATGAGAAGAGATGAGAGAAGAGTGAGAGAAGAGAAACCGAATGTGCAGAGACTTGGCGCAGGACAGTTTCGGTCGAAGATGGTCTACTGGTATTTTTAGGGCAGTCCTGGTCACGCTGCTCGATGCTTCGCTAAATATGTGCTTTAGCACTCGGTAGGCAAACAACGAGAGTTTGAACGAATGTCTAGGGCTTTCCTGTCCATACAGACATACAGAAGGTTCGTTGTGAAACCGCCTACGCGAAGTGATCGTTTGATTATTGCCAGTAAGAGAGTCTTTCAGCTGGACGTAGGAAGAGCAGTGTTCACCGACAAAAGTCGGAATGAGAGAGGCGAGTTTCTTCGTTGACTTCTAGAATTGCAAATTCCGTCCAATTCCGGTGCGTAGTTCCACTTTCAGTATATCTCCATCCCCTGATCCTCTTAGAATTGGACGTCACTCTTGTTTTTTTTTCCCCAATTTGGAGAGAGAGCGGAACCTCAAGCGTGCTGATCTGTTGCATGGTGATGCAACCCCTTGCATTCTAGCGAAGTGAGCAGGAGAGCTGCGATTGAAAATTGAAGAAGGCCGTTGTCAACTATGTGGATTGTGATCTACAGGGTGGGCCGTAAGTTTCCATACATAGGAAAAATAAACATTTTTTTATGGACAACCATTTTTATTTATATAATATGCTCTACATGGTTGCCATTGTTTTGAAAAGAAAACACATTTCAATACGTGTTCCCCACTGTTGATGAACACGCATTAGCACAGTTGACGTTATGCTTGTAATGGCGTTGGTGATACGTTCCTTTAGATGATTTATGTCTCGTATCTTTTCCTGATACACCATGGCCTTCAAGTGCCCCCAAAGATAGAAATCAAGGGGGGTGAGATCTGGGGATCTGGGAGGCCACTCCACAGGACCACGCCGACCAATCCAAGCATCCGGAAACTGCTGATCCAAATACCGACGCACGTGAAGACCATAATGAGGTGGAGCTCCATCTTGCTGGAAATAAACTGGGAAGTTACCTTCCTCGTTTAGCAGGGATGGGAAAATCTCTTCTTGCAACATGTTAAGATACCTTTCGGCATTAAGATTTCCACTGACAAAAATTGGTCCAATAATTCTGTCACCCCATATCCCGGCCCACACCATCACTTTACCGGCACCTTGCATCTTCGTCGGACTCAGCCAGTTAGGGTTAGCATTACTCCAATAACGTATGTTTTGCCGATTAACCTCTCCATTGACGTAAAAATTTGCTTCATCAGTAAACAAGATCTTACATTCTTAGGGTATCTGAAACATAAAAACAAACGTTTAATTTTTCCTATGTATGGAAACTTACGGCCCACCCTGTATAATGAAATTATAAGTGAAAGGGTAAGGGTACGATTATTGCCCAAATTTGTTTTGTTTTGTGAAATAGTATGTGCGCTCTGGTCAGTATTCTTCTTTTAAACATTTTCTTGTTCTTTCTATGTTGCCTGATAGTAACTATGTAGCTGTATAAATAATTGTTTCGAATGTAAAGCGATCTTTGATAAGGAATCGGTGGAATAGATTGTGAACTTGAAATTTGTGTAACCAGTGTTCAGAAAATTATCCTTTATTTTTCACGTAACAGATGCGTTACAGGTTGTAAATTGATTAATTATTAGTGTGAAATGTTATTTTTATGCAAATGTGAAAATTATATTTTTTTTCGATTTTTATTAAATGATACAAAATATCTAATGTGTGGAATTTGTCAGGGAAATGATTTCTTGTCTATTCTAACTGAATTTGTTAAAGAAAAAACAAAAAATAAAAAAACTGCAAAGTAAGTAAATTTGTTGAATAAATAAATAAATTTGTTCAAAGATATTAATAAGTTTTCTTAGTGTAAAACTTATTTTCAAGGGGGTAATGCGAGTGTAGTAATGTCTAATTAAGAATTTAAATGTTTTGTTTATAAGAATTTAATAATGTTTCTTTAATAAAGAGGCTAATAATATTTAATAAGAAATGTAACTGTTTAAATAATTGTTTGGTTACAAAATACTAGTTGGCAACACCCCTAAATGGTCTAGAGGCTGGCCAGAAATGTCATTCAGTGATCGGACGGCCTTTGGCTTAATAAGGTGGTTTTTTGGTATTAAGATGTTTTTGTAAATTTAGAATATTATTTCTTGTCTCTCTCCGGCTAAAATGTTAACGTTAATTACCCCCTCGCATTACCCCGTTTATCTAAAAGTGTTTCGGTATAAATAAAAGTCAGTAAAGTTAATGAAGTGTATAATTAATGCCCCTTCTCCCTCGCCTTGTTCAAATTATAATGGCGCCTCACCTCGGTCACGTGCTACCACGTATATAAAGTACAGCGAAAACGAGTGTAAAGAGAGAATGAGAATAACGATTGAGAATAGAAGAACGCGCAAAATAGTTATAAATACGCAAATAAATTTAACTTTTAAGGTTAACCACTATACTGTGAAGATCTCTTATTATGCGTCTGCATCTCGCAGGCGATGGATGCTCTGTCTTCTGCTCTCTCCCAAAAAGTGTGACCCTAAAAGAAATATTAATAACTTTTTTATTAAAGGTGCTAGAAGTAAATACTAAAAACTAAAATAACAAGTGAAGATGTAAGTTTTTGACACTATACGTAATTATTATCAAAAACATATCGTTACTTTAAAATGTTAAAAAAAATTTCTACAAAATTTTCTCATAAAAGAAATCATTTATCATGAAGGGTGGCCTAGTCTAACCAAAGGCCTTGTGACGGCGAATCCTACGGACCTGACTAGACTAGCCTAATCACTCATTGCTCGTTCCGGACCTAGTCTAATCACTCACTCGCTCGTTCTAGCAAGTTGGCGGCCAAAAAAACATCTTATGACACAAACTGTACAGAATTTCACCCACCCTCAGATGACGACACCACAAGAAAAAGCTGAACTAGTCAGGTATGTTTACGAAAGTAAATCAATCATCACAGCACAAAGAAGATTTCAAGTTAAACACAATAAACAGGCACCAGGAAAGAAGAGCATAAAAAGATGGGTGAAAACGTTTGAAGAGACTGGATCCGTCCTTAAGAGAAAGAGTTGTGGACGCCCGAGTAAGTCTCTAGAAAGGTCGCAAGCTGTTATGGAAGCATTTCACACGGATCCCAAAACGTCAATAAGGAGAGTTTCAGTTGAGTTAAACATCCCACGATCGTCGGTTCACAGAATCCTTCACAAAAATCTGAAATTAAAATGTTACAAAGTGCAAGTGTATCATCAACTTTTTAAAGAAGATTACGCAGTAAGAATTGCTACTTGCCAGGAACTAATCGAGTTCATTGATTCAGACTCAAATTTCCTGAAAAACGTCATCTTCACTGACGAGGCAACGTTTCATACATCTGGAAAACTTAACCGCCACAATTGTAGAATTTGGGGACCAGAAAATCCACGTGAGACCTTTGAACATGAACGTGATTCGCCCAAAGTGAATGTTTGGTGTGGAATGTCAAGTTCTCGAATTTATGGTCCGTATTTATTTGAAGAACGGACTGTTACAGGTGCCTCGTACTTAAAGGTGTTAAAAGATTTCTTTGTGCCACTACTGAAAGAAACTCCTGAATCATTTCAAACCATAATCTTTCAACAAGACGGAGCCCCGCCTCACTATGCTAGAGTCGTTCAAGAATTTCTAAACGAGACTTTCCCAAGACGATGGATTGGTAGAGGAGGACCAATGAAATGGCCCGATCGCTCCCCCGATTTAACACCTTTAGATTTTTATCTTTGGGGTTATGCTAAGTCTAAAGTTTGCCATAACAAACCGAGAAACATTGTGGAATTGAAACAGCGTATTCAGGAAACTATCACATCCATCTCCCCATCTGTACTGGAAAGTGCCATTGAAGAATTTGAACGTAGAATTAGATTGGTTTCAGTAAATGATGGAAAACATGTAAAGGTTTACTAGTGCATGGGAATAAAACTTACACCTTCACTTATTTTATTTTTTAGTATTTACTTCTAGCACCTTTAATAAAAAAGTTATTAATATTTCGTTTAGGGTCACTCCTTTTGGGACACCCTGTATATATATATTTATATATATATAGTTACTTTTGTTACTTTTCTTATTTTTGTTGAGTTTGAACGACAGTTCAGGATCGACCTACTCGTTTGTGTATATATATATATTATATATATATATATATATATATATATATTATATATATATATATATATATATATATATAATATACACATATATACATATATATATATATATATATATATATATACACTGTGTGTGTGTGTGTGTGTGTGTGTGTGTGTGTGTATATATATATATATATATACACTTACCCTGTATATATATATATATATATACACAGTATATATACTGTATATACTTCGTTTAACCTCGTTTAGGTTCCGTGTGTTGGTCTCTCTCCACACGAAGGTCAAGCCTGGTGGCCCCGCCTCTAGGCCTGGCTTGGTGGAGGAGCGAGTTGCTCTCTTGCACTCTTCACATAAACATTATGTTTATGTTTACGCATTTTGAATTTGTTTTAAATGTCACATTATAAAACAATAAGGCCTCAATCTTTTCGGCCGGCGGAATGCTCCTTCCTCCGGACCAGTCCCTTTTATATTTTTAATATAAATATTTCATCAACGTTGTCAAAGACGTTCGCTACATTGCAACATATTACTATTAAAATTCCTCACTACCCAAAACTGGCTCTGTCATGTATTAAAGTCATGCATGGAATCTGTTTGCTCACTTTCTTCGTATTCCAGTATTTTGGTATCGCCATAATTTTCACTCAGTAAAACTCTTTTTTCTTTTTAAAACTTTATCTCTTTCAGAGTTCAGTTTTATTTTTAATAAGTTTTATGGAAAGGAAATTTTATTTAGAATTCTTATACGTACTTTTAACTATTGTTTATTTCAAACCATGCACTTGTCATTGCTCGATTTTTATATTTGTCTAATTATCAGATTACAGTAACATTTTCTATAATTTTATTCTTTGTAAAAGGAATTTATGATCTTTATGTGAAGTAAATTTTATATTATTAGAGGGGTTCTTCATTTATTTGTAAGGAAAACAAGAGTTATTGTTAAAAATTTCGGTTTGGCTGCCGTGATTGAGTAACTGAAATTCATAATTCTACAGGGTGGCGCAAAAGTCAGGAACCGGAGTTCATATTTTATTAAATTATAATAAATGTTCGAATTGGTGGCCTTCCACTTGAAGACACTTTCTGACGCGTTGAATGCATGATGTTTGAACATTTCTTAACACATTGGTACTGATTTTGGCACACTCACACTCAGATGTGACTTTATCCTTTAGAGCAGTGGTCTCCAAAGTGGGGTGCGCCTGCCGATCTAGGGGGTGCGCGAAGAAAATTTGATGATTCTGATTTATCATTGTTTTTTCGTAGAAAGTTTTTGAATTTCAAGAAAATGACCGAGAAAGAAAATACTCGCTAACACACAGTCATTCCTAGGAATTTGCGAGATAGTATCCGCGATATCGCTTACTTGCGACTAAAATTTAGCAAACTAAATATCACAATTCGAGATCGCCGCATTATTTTGTAAAATAACAGTTGATTGCCATCAGGGAAGATACAAGTTTACGAACCGAATTTCAACAGAAAACTGCACAATTGGTGGATTGGATTAAAAAATGAGTACCCAGATTTAGTAAGCGCAGCGAACGATGCGCTCCTTCCATTTGGATCTACATATCTGTGTGAGGTGTCTTTTTCTGCTATGATTGGTATTAAAATCAAGAATCGAAATAAACTGAACTTGGAACCGGACCTTTGAATCGCTGTATCACAAAGTGTCAAACCAAGATTTTCAGAAATTATGAAGCACAGTCAGCCACATTGTTCTCATTAAATTATATTGGTAAGTATATCTTCACCCTATCGTATTTCTGTTGTATACTGTTAACTTACTAGTAAATAATGAAAGGATATATATATATATATATATATATATATATATATATATAAATAATCTTCATGTTCATTAGGGGTGCGTGTTATTTACTTATTTACTTTTGCTGATTAAAGGGTGCGTGATCAAAAAAGTTTGGAGACCACTGCTTTAGAGAACGTATGTTTTGGGTCGATCAGCATAGACTACCGACTTGAGATGGCCCCACAAGAAAAAGTCAAGTGGAGTGAGGTCTGGAGACTTAGGTGGCCATTCGACGGGCCCTTGCCGTCCGACCAACTTGCTTGGGAATGTTTCATCTAAAGAGTTCCGGACGATGGTTGTGAAATGTGGTGGTGCATCATCCTGCTGAAACCACATCTCCGCCCGTTCTGCCAATGGAATGTCGTCCAGTTTGGGCATTAGAAATGTTTGCAGCATATGCAGATATGTTTCACCTGTTACACTGCCATCGTAAAAGTACAGACCAATTAACCGATTTCCCAAGAGCGCAGCCCACACCATAATTCGTGGATCGAATTGCACATGTCCTTCCTCCATCCAGTGAGGGTACTCATTGGCCCAATAGCGTGCATTACGCTTTTTGACACGACCACTGAGGTGAAATATCGCTTCGTCGCTGAACATGATCCTTCGTTGAAGCTGTCGACAGAGGCGTACCGAAGGGGAGGGCGACAGGAGCGATCGCCCCCCTTGAGCTAATAAATTATTATTATTTTCCCAGTAAAATTGCTAGGTTATAACAGGATGAGAATGAAAGTGAAAAATATCGGCGCCTTTGGCGCTAGCTCTTGCCTCCCCTACTACTAAAAATCTAAAATGGCTTTGGATCTCGAAAACTCTTAATCCGGCTCTGAGAATAATTTTCTTTTATAAAGGTAACAATCCAAGGAAATGCTTAATCTCGAAATTAGCACTTTTTTACTCTTATGTTAATACAAATCTGAGCATCCTAATTGCGGTTTGCATTGAATATTATGTTACTAATCAGATTTTTATCATAATTTTTATATTTTTTAGAATATAATTTTTATGTTTATTCATAATGTGTCTTAGCAGTAGCTAGTTAATCATCTCTAACTGAACGATAAGCTCATCATGAACGTACATAAAAATTATCTCTCTCTATTTCAATTATACTTCTACGATTAGTTCCAAGTTCGCACCACCCTTAGCAAATTTCTGGGTACGCCCCTGGCTGTCGATGTTGTAGAAACCACTGGCAGAACTCTACACGACGGTCTGTGTCGTCACCGTTCAGTTCCTGAACGAGTTGGACTTTGTAGGGGTGGAAACGATTTGTTGTAAGAATTCGTTGAATGGATCTTCTGGAGACACCCTTTCCTGAGATAACTTTCTTATGAACTTACGTGGGCTGTTTTCGAGGTGATTCAGTACAGTTAGTGATGTTGCTGCATCGGTAGAACATTTTTTGCCGGCCACTACGCGGCCAATCATGAACACTTCCCGTTTCTTTGAAGCGAGTGAACAGTTTTCCAACTGATGCCTGAACAACTGGCGGCCTCTCAGGGTGTTTGTCATTAAAAGCAGTAGCAACTGATCGGTGTGTGTTATCACGCTTTGCACACATTAAAACTATCTCCACCCGTTCATCTATTGTCAATTTCTGTATCATAGGTTCAACAACAAATCTGAAAAGAACAACACACATATTAAAACAAATTATTAAAATGTGCCTATGGTTCCTGACTTTTGCGCCACCCTGTATGTATATACAAAATTACTACCACTAGGATTCGAGCCTACCACTTTTTGAGTAAAAGGGCACTAGCTACTACCCTATGACGGGATAAAAGTTAATACAGCCTGACGGATATTTCATCTTCCGAGGAAACACAATGCTTTCGGCAACCAGAGGTGTTTTATGTATCAACACCCAGCACTCGAGTTACTGTAATAACCAGTATGTCATTTAAATTATAGAATGTTATATATAGTAGAGATTTTTTAATGGTGAATAGCGATAATTTAAATTCGATGTTCGATTTTTAGATACAGTATCGTATAATTTGTCTTATAATATGTATTATTAAAAGATTAAGAGTGAAGGTATGATAACTTTATCGATTAAGTATATGTTAGTTTTGGAAGTAAGAGCGTACGTCCGCGCGCATAGAATAACTAGCTGCAATTAAATTCACCTTTGTCACTGGGCGGTGGAGCGCACTAATATTAAAAAAAAAACGTTTTACGTCTGGCATCTTGGAAGTGATACTTTTGTTGGGATCGTAGAATTGGGATTTATTAATGAATATAGAATGATAGTTCATAATGCATAAATGTAAGTTAGGTTTAATAAATGAATTATAAAAGGTAGGAAAGAGGCCTATTCTGAATTTAAACAAGAGTACGTGACATGAACCACGAAGCCAGAACAACAGGTTTAGTTTTGTTCATACTCGTATTCACGTTCAGCCAATCAGGCATAGGTTTGTGATCGCGTGATACCCTCCTCTAGTCTTGCTCAGTCGCCTTCTTGAAGATAGGTTAGTTATTAAGTAGTACTAGATTTAGATAAGTAAGAGATTTAGTATCAGAAAATACGCCAATAAAGGTAATGAACTAATACAGAATAATTAGGAAATTATAAAAATTATCGAAATCATGTATTTCTGTCTTTTAAGTTTTAGGTCCATAAATAATTAAGAAACATTTAGTTAGTCGTAGAAGGAAGTCATAGAAAACAACGGTGGCTGGACAAGATATTAAATTTGTTGCGTTCATGTATAAAATATCTCTCAAATACAATGGTAATTATGAATGTGTAACACCTTTGCAAAATTGTCATATATCATCGTTTAAATGGCGCTATGTTTATTAACATGAATTACTGTAATAGTTTTATTTTCTGTAATTATTTCCTTTGAGGTGAGAGACCGCCAAGAGTCACAGCTGCAGTGGTTCAACACTTAAGTTAAACATGGAACCTATTAATACAAAACAATTATATGCAGTTATAATGCTGCCTCAATACAAAGCATTCTTCGTTTCTAAATAATATTTCTCTCAGTGACTGTTTATGTCTATATCAGTGTTGTTGATCTAGAAATAGCATTTGCTCCGGATATAACAATGCCATACCAGTAATATCCATTTGCCAATTGGAAGATATTCTAAGCAGTGACGTATGGAAACCTACAGATACCCATCAATCTTACTCATTACTTCTTTGTTTGTTCACAACTTATGATTTTTAGTGACCTTTTTAAATATTTTTATGAACAGTAAATTTTATTTAGAATACTTGTAAGAAGTTCAAAATCCTATTTTATTTCAAACTATTCCAAATTATCATTGGTTAATTTTTATATTTGTTTAGTTATTAAGTTATACTCATAATTTTTTATTGACTCAAAACGTTTAAAAATGAGTTTGTTCTTTATTGAAGTACATTTTATGCGATTTGAAATATCTTCGTATTTAATTTTACTGAAAATAATTTAATGAACCTCTTTAATTCCAATTTTTCTGTATTGATTTTAGTAATTTATATTTATTTCTTTAATAAAAATTAAACCAGTATTTTAAAGTGAGTTGGAAGGTAAAAATGTCTTAACAAGAGAGGCAAAAATGCTGATTTTAATGTAGTCAAAAAGGGGTTGGCCAATCACCATTTTCATAGTAGAATGCAGGAGGGTATATTAAATAAATGATGGGTTTTATTCTCGTTGGGCGTAGAAACATGAAATATTTTAAGTCATAGAAGCAAAACTTAAACGTTGTAGAGCTCCGACATATTTTTTTTCAGCAAATGTTGAGATATTTTCAGTCATTAAAGAGCGATTAAAATTTCAATAGAATTGATTGAAAACATTAAATCCTACGACGGCACCTGCATGGCTGAAAAATTTCAGTCGTCTTGATTAAAAATCTGGGTTCAGTGTACGTAATAAATTTAACGAATTAAAAGCTTTAGTTGAAGTTATGATGGAACTGGGATAACTGAATTGTGTTTGAAAAGTACTGTACATACTGTACAGTACAATCAGGGATTTTATAGGTAAATATATTAAAGGCCACAAACTATTCAGTAAAGACAGAAAAGATAGACAAGGGAGTGGGGGAGGATAACTGATTGTCATAATACTTATATTTTACAATTTTAATTATTTTAGTTAATTTGTTTTTATATTGAGTATTTTATATAGTATATTGTATTTTAGGAATTTGGCTTTGCAACTGCAACTTGGATAATTTATCTCTATTCTTTATTGAAGTGATAATTCCTGGAGTGATCCATGGATTTGCAACACCTTTGGGCGAAACTGTTTTCCTCCTTAAATGAAAGCAAGTACTAAAACTATGGAATAAAATGTCATAGAATAACTGAAACATATGATCTGGATCATTCATAGTTTCGTCACAGTCAAATCGAGTATTTTTTGCAGCCCCAATAAATTTCCTTTTGTTGACCTTTGAAAATGTTCTGTAATAGATAGTTGTTTTATCTTCAACCTGAACAATGTCATTGCTTATAGTGTAAGTAGGATAATGATCACTAATGTTTGTGGTTATGATTCCAGAATTCATGAGAGCATTGCTATTTACAAATATACTATCAATTGTAGATTCTCTTATTTTATTACCATAGTTGCAGACTCGAGTGGATTCAGTAATAGTGTGACCAAGATAGAAAGGATTCATTAAGTTTAAAAATTTATGAGAGATTTCTTCAGATTGCAAATTGATGTTGAAGTCACCTGCAACTATAGCATTTGATTTATGGAAGTTGCACAACATGTTATCTAAGTGAATTTAAAAGTTATTGAAATCAGTATTAGATGGTTTATATTTTGCATGGACAGAATATATGTGCATTACTTTTGTCTTTTATATTAACACTCAGGTTTTCAGCATTACCATTACATAGAAAATACCAGTCGTAAGTTTTATGCACTTACACAGAGATCCCCCCAACCCCAACCTGACCATCTCTAACAGTATTATAAGCAACGTAATTATCTACAAATATTCTACATTATACAAGTCTTTGGTATTATTATTTAACCATGTTTCGGTGAAAATTATAACACTAAATTTGATGGCAGAAGTTTTCAAAAGAGCCAATACGTAGTTATAGTTCCTTGGAAAGCTCCGAATATGTAGCACTGAAAGATTTTTATAAATATCTTTTTGTTATTCAAAGGCATTAAATTCATTTATCGATGAAACTATGCACTTATCAACACCAGCTTCCTGTTCAAAATCCTCTATAGTGGATATAGAATTTTATGTTAATGAATTGAAATGAGTTATATCGGGACATATACCGGGTGATCACAAATAGTCTTCCAGATTTTAAGTATTTAATATGAAAAACTAACAAAGGTACAGCGAAAAGCAAGATATACATATAAGAAGAACTCAAAAAATTTTATTTACAAGTTACTGAAGTTCAATATTAACTCCTTTTGTGGCTCTGCAGACATCAAAGCGGTATTCTGTTTCCCTCCATTCATTTTGCAGCATATGATGCTGAACTTTTCTAACGGCCTCACGTATCCTTTCCTTCAAATGTTCCAAAGTTATTGCCATTAGTGGAACAAACACTTCAGTTTTGAGATAGCCCCAGAGGAAGAAGTCAAGGGGGGGTTAGATCGGGCGAACGAGCCGGCCAACGAATGGACCCCCCACGCCCAATCCAACGATCAGGCAATTGCTCATTCAGGAATGTTGTAACTTCGAAAGAGCCACAAAAGGAGCTCATATTGAACTTCAATAGCTTGTAAATAACACTTTTTGTGTTCTTTATTTGTAAATAAATAGCCCCACTTTATTTTGAACCTCAATAGAAGCAAAAGACTCGTTGCATTCACGTCGGATTGAATACATAAAAGAAAATGGGGCAACTATTGTATTTTTAGCAGCTAGGCTGCTTTAAACCCTAGATCTTGTCCCAAAGCTGGATCCTACCTGCTTGGCAGATAGCTAGTGAGGGAAGCTATATTTTTGGGGCCTCTTTGCGAGGGACCCGTTGCCCACGTTGGGCTAACATCATGAAAAAGAAAAAACTATAGTGTTTGTCATTTCCCATTACTTATTCAGACTATAGTGGATTTAATTTTTCCCAGAAGAGTTCCTTGTTCCATGTACGGTCTGGGTGTATCATAAAAAACCTCAGGGGACCATTCTGAGTTCTATCCTATCATGAAAAGGACATGTTATGTGCCTTGAAAAGTGGACGCTCAATTCTGCCAGTTGAGGTTTACGTTTTGGTTTCTGGCTAAAAATACAACAGTTACCCCATTTTCTTTAATGTATTCAATCCGACGTGAATGCAACGAGTCTTTTGCTTATATTGAGGTTCAAAATATAGTGGGGCTAGGCTGCTTTAAACCCTAGATCCTGTCCCAAAGCTGGGTCCTATCTCCTTTGCAGAGAGCTGGTGAGGGAAGCTATATTTTTGGGGCCTCTTTGCGAGTGACTTGTTGCCCAAGTTGGGCTAATATCATGAAAAAAAAAAACTATAGTGTTTGTCATTTACCATTACTTTTTTGGACTATAGTGGATTTAATTTTCCCAGAAGAGTTCCTTGTTCCATGCATAGTCTGTGAGTATCATAAAAAACCTCAGGGGACCATTCTGAGTTCTATCCCACACACACATACATATATATATATATGAAATTTATTTCACGAAAGTAACACGTGAATAATATTTATGATGAAAATAACCATGAAGGAAACAGAATGGTGCTCAACAGCTTTCGTCTAATGACATCCTCAGGAACACTGAAATAAATAACAAGTTCGAGACTATATATAGGTCACAAAAAAATAAAATATAAAAATAAAATAGAAAAATAAAAATTGTAGGAGGAGCACACAAATTTATAAGGAAAAGCTACCAGAGTTTTAGCACTTTGCCCCTCTTGTCTAAATCCGTTCTGAACGAATTCAAAACAACAGGATCAAGCGAAAAAAGACCCTGATTAATGTTAAAATTATTTGTAAGTTGAATAATGACAGACTCAAGAATATTTTTATTAACAATGTTGCTTGAGTGAAACAAAATTGAAGCATTATTCCAACCAATACAGTGGGATAACTCTGACAAATGGACGAAAAGGGCGCTGGACGACTGTCCCGTTCTAACGGAATATTGATGCTGTTTTACACGTGTGTGCAAATACTTTCCCGTCTGTCCAGTGTAAAAAGGAATCACATTGTTTACAACCAATTTTATAGATAATGCCTGAATTATTGGTAGAGCTATTTTTTACTATGATATTTTTCACAACATTGTCATATGAAAATACTGCATTAATACTCGAAAGTTTAAGTACATTAGCAATGCTTAAAAAGCCTGGGAAAAATGGAAGTACTAAAATATTCTTCGACAAAGTGCGAGGGTTATTATTCACATGATAGAAAGTTCGTTTTGCCTTGTTAAGACAAGATTCCAAAAAAGCAGGTGGGTAACACATATTACTTCCAATAATGTTGATGTTTTCTAATTTGGCATCCATGTTTTCCGGACTGGCGATCCTAAGAGCGTGGAGAAACATTGAAGAAAATATAGCTTCCTTGATCGGGGTGTCATGTCCGGAGTAAAAGTGTATGTAGGACAAATTGTTTGTTTTTTTCCTATAAATACTAAACTTTAAACCTGGGCTTTCCCTATGTACACGCACATCCAAAAATGGGATTGAGTTGTTTTGTTCCACTTCGAAAGTAAAATTAAAGGAGGGGACTTGATTGTTTAACTGAAGGAGGAAGTCATCCAGGTATGGGCCAGATACACAAAATCAGATGCACTGAAACGAAAGCTAGATTGATCAGTTTTGACATTTGTTCATTGTTTACAAAAGTGCCGATTGCCGATATGCTTGTCTTTCTCTCCCGAGAATTACATAAGTATGACCTGCCACTACCTGCACACATCCCAAAAACTTGTTGATAATACTCGCTATTGAAAGTGAATTTACAGTCTTTGATGCAAAGTTTAATGAGTTCCAAAACGATGTGTAGTATTCAGTATTTATCAAGTCTCGAACTTGTTATTTATTTCAGTGTTCCTAAGGATGTCATTAGACGAAAACGCTTGAGCACCATTCTATGTTTCCTTTTTCTTTCGTGGTTATTTTCATCATATATATATATATATATATATATATATATATATATATATATATATATATATATATATATATATATACAGTATATATCAAGGAAGGAAGGTTCATAAGTGACTATCTGGTTCTCTTGTTTTGTTTCTTAAAGCGAAGGGAACATTTTGTGTAGAAGAAACATGTCTCAGGTGGCCATTAAGATCTACTTCCTTGATTGCATCTTGTCAATTTGGAAGAGAAATTCTGCCGTGATTTCTCTCAAAGTTTCCTTTAGAGATGGAAAGTGCATCTGCAGGAATTGTCTAACTTGGATTTTATTTATATCATACATTAATTTTCTTCACACACACACACACACACACACATTTGGCTTCCCTATATAACCACGACATTTTCACATTTGCTCACACATTCAATTGAGTATCGTCACACTCACCGAACTTTAAAAACCTAATAATTCTAACCAAGTATATCCCCTTTTTTCATGAAAAAAAGATAACATTTATAAAGATAATTCACCGAGACACGGCAAATGTCAGGATACGCACGTTCTTGTCGCGACAGACTCAGTGTGTATCCTCAAGATCGTCGCGATTCCGCAGGTAAGACTCACACACACACACACACCACACATATATATAAAATATATATAAATTATTAATAGAAACGACATAAGTATTAAGGAACGTTTCTGCACACGAGGAGGAGAGATAACGAAATAATGAAAAATGAGGCGAACCGCCTGGGAATCGAACCCAGGGCCTTCCAATTGCCGGTCGGACGCTCTACCATTATGCTACGGACCTCACTCAATCACAAATCGAAATTCTCCCAAATAGGCAGAAACCAATGCCCTCAGAGAGCACCCTCGCAAATCGTGAATATGCGCAAATAACTGCAATGACCGCGCAGTATATAAATTAATAGAAACGACATAAGTATTAAGGAACGTTTCTGCACACGAGGAGGAGAGATAACGAAATAATGAAAAATGAGGCGAACCGCCTGGAATCGAACCCAGGGCCTTCCAATTGCCGGTCGGACGCTCTACCATTATGCTACGGACCTCACTCAATCACAAATCGAAATTCTCCCAAATAGGCAGAAACCAATGCCCTCAGAGAGCACCCTCGCAAATCGTGAATATGCGCAAATAACTGCAATGACCGCGCAGTATATAAATTAATAGAAACGACATAAGTATTAAGGAACGTTTCTGCACACGAGGAGGAGAGATAACGAAATAATGAAAAATGAGGCGAACCGCCTGGGAATCGAACCCAGGGCCTTCCAATTGCCGGTCGACGCTCTACCATTATGCTACGGACCTCACTCAATCACAATCGAAATTCTCCCAAATAGGGCAGAAACCAATGCCCTCAGAGAGCACCCTCGCAATCGTGAATGCGCAAATAATTGGAAGGCCCTGGGTTCGATTCCCAGGCGGTTCGCCTCATTTTTCATTATTTCGTTATCTCTCCTCCTCGTGTGCAGAAACGTTCCTTAATACTTATGTCGTTTCTATTAATTTATATACTGCGCGGTCATTGCAGTTATTTGCATATAAATATATATATCATATAATTATATATACGAGGGCCACTCAATATATTTTGCCCCACCTTTTTTTTCTTTTCAAGTTTCCTTGTAAGTTCCAGAAATTTTGTTCACATAGTTACATACCTTTTTTACAAGTTTTTATTTTCCCCATAGTCTCCATTCTTTTCTACGGCTTTCCTCCACCTCGAAACAAGGGCCTTTATTCCTTGGTGGTAAAAGTCCGCTGGGTTCCGCTGGAGCCACCTCTTAACCTCCTCAACAACCTGATCGTCACTCTGAAATTTTCTCCCACGAATAGCATCCTTCATTGGCCCAAACAAATGGAAGTCTGAAGGTACCAGATCCGGGCTGTATGGAGGGTGGGGAAACACAGTCAAACGCATTTTTGTAATGGCTTCTCTTATTTGCAAACTGTTGTGTGGTCTTGCGTTATCGTGCAAAACAAGGACGTCTTCCAGTTTTCTAACGGGTCGAACTCGCTTTATACTTCTCTGGAGTCTCTGAGTTGACTGTTTGTCTTTTCTTCATAACGTCCACCAGAATCACGCCTTTCATATCCCAGAAGATGGTGGCCATAACATTTCCTGCAGAGGGAGCCATTTTGAACTTTTTCTTGCGTGGGGAGTCTGCGTGATGCCACTCCATGGATTGGCGTTTTGGTTCAGGTTCAAAGTGGTGTACACAAGGCTCATCCCCAGTCACAATTCGGGAAAGGAAGTCATCCCCTTCTGTCTCGTATCGAACCAACGACTCAGAAGCAATTTCTTTCGAATGATGCTGTTAGCACGTTGCACAGTGAGATGTCACAGCCGATGCCGGGCGACCGCTGCGTGGCTCATCATCGAGGCTGGCTCTCCCTCTCTCCGATGAGCTCACACGTTTAGACCAGCGTCCAACTGTGCTTCGATCAACAACATCTCCGTAAACGTTTTGTAGACATTTGTGAATATTTCCATTTGCTTCCTTCTCTGCGGTTAAGAATTCGATAACAGCTCTCTGTTTACGACGCACATCGCTCTCAGACGCCATTTTCGAAACTGCGTTCACCATCGGTTTTATACAAGGGTGTTTAAAAGAGTTTTATACAAGGATGGGAGGTTCAAACTGGAAAAAATCCAGTTATGTAAAGCGCAGAAAGTTCAAACTTACAACCCAAAAGACATTTCAGCCCCATGGCCTATTATTTAGCTAAGAAAAACGGGTGGGGCAAAATATATTGAGTTCACCTAGTATATATATATATATATATATATATATATATATATATAGACAGTGTGTCCCATACATCTGGAACCATAGGGTAAAATAAGTAATTCATGTTTTTCCGTTTATGTAAGTGCCCATGATGTCTGAGTAAGGAAGAACGTATCCAGGTAATTCTGCTCGTAGGAAATTGGAGTCAGAGGGAGGTCGCTGAGGAATTTAACAGATTACATCGGTACTGCGCGCCGATAACACACAGCTGTGTCGGCAAACTTGTAGCAAAGTTCAGGGAAACGGGTTCCATAGGAGACAAACCACGCAGTAGACCTCCGAGGACATCCACCGACGATAACACAGCCGCTACCATCCTCACTCATTTCACAAACAGTCCCCAAAAGTCTCTTCGGCGTTTTTATTGCCGTTTTTATCATTTTGCCCTATGGTTCCAGACTTATGGGACACCCTGTGTGTGTGTGTGTGTGTGTGTGTGTATATATATATATATATATACACACACACACAGTATGTTCGTTAACCGCAACGTTTCGAGCCTCTCTTGGTAACAAGTGCTCAGTACAGTCTAATGCGAATAACTAAAAACTCAGACAATTCAATTGTCCAAGTATTCATCAGTCCTGCTTTTTATCTTCTAGATTGTGGATCTCTTGGTATAAGTGTTTTTCTATAGCTTCACTTAATTCCTGCAATAACTTTTGCAGTACATGTACTTTTCATGTTTATTTTTATTTTTTCTCGACCTACTTTTGGGGAGCTGTTGTTAGTAATGTTATTATTTCTCATTTCATTACGTGTATCATGGTTATTTCTTTATTACCGTAGTTCTTTTTGGTTTTTATAAATTTATTGCATAATTACGTCATTTTCAATATCTTATATATATATATATATATATATATATATATATATATATATATATATATATATATACCGGGTGGGCCAAAAAACTATTACCCAACTTTTGAAAAAAATATTGTGGCTCACCCTCTACATTGTTGTTACTGCTGAGGCCGTATGTTGCACCCATACGTTTACTCTTTCAAACGCTGGCTTAGAATCTAGATTAAATGCCCCAGGAGTAGAGGTACAGGCTCACAACTGGAGGGAGGTATCAGGATGTGGTGCTCAATTGAAAGGCGGTCAAAGTCAGCAACTGATACTTTCAGATGACAGTCAGTTTCTCCATAAATAATTAATTTTCCTAATTTTTACACAAAATAATTAATTTATTTCCTTTTTCACTTCAGACCATCATTCTGCTCTAGTTCGTGAACAAGTTATAACAAACTAATGAGAAACACTGGGGTGCAAAACGAATGAAGAAAGAGTTTCCAAATAAACGATGGACGATACCTGGACTTCAACATCTAATAAAGAAAATCGATATCACAGGGTCGACCAAATGAAAAGAAGGCAGTGGAAAGCCAAAAACATCACGTACTGATGAAAATATTGACACGGTTTCATCCATGATATGCAGTCAAGAAGAACGGCCCAACACCCACAAGTCCGTCAGAGAAATTTCAAAAACTAATGGTATTTCTCGTTCTAGTGGTCGTGGTATAGTAAAAGATGATCTGGGTCTTAAATGTTTCAGAAGAGTCGAAGTTCATAAGCTCTCTGCATCAAATAAACAAGCAAGAATCGAAAAATGTGCTCTGTTAGATCGATTCCCAGACAGAGAAGTGTCGAAAATATGGTTCAGCGACGAGAACACCTTTACGGTTGCTTCAACAATAAACACACAAAATGACCGAGTTTATGGAAGACAGGACAAAAAATCTATCAGTCTACTGTAGATCGACTTTGCAGTGAACATCTGCATTTTTCTCAAAAAAGTCATATTTCCATCTTTATTTCAAAGTTTGGGAAGTCAGAGGTTGTTTTTGTTGATGAAAATGCCAAAATCACTGCTGCTTATTACCAAGAAAAAATCCTTGATGCGGTACTGCCGTCAATAAGGGAGAAGTCAAGGTTGCAAGCGTGCATTGATAATGGAGGAGGGCACATTCTGCATAATCTTGGACTCAATTAGGGAACTGTATAGGAACAGAAAGTTTTTCTACCCGTGTATTTATAAGAGCGAATTTCAAAATAATGGTTATAGTTAGAAAAAATCCAACTTCATCACGAGATAGAACATGAAATTCTATACAGGACTCACATATTGATTGTACAAATAACATTTGATAAAGGTAAAATTATATTGTTTAAAATCAGGGTAATAGTTTTTGGCCCACCCTGTATGTACCTTTCACCCTTCCAAATGTTCCGTGCGATGATTCCTTATTTCACGAAGGTCAAGCTTGTCGCCCCTCCTCTCGAGTTGGCCTGGTGAAGTAGAGAGTTGGTTTCTTGTACTCTCCACTTCACATAGCCAGGTACGCCCGGCTTATCAGGGCTTGTTCTGAGCCAGGCGTCTAATCTTCTTTTGAAGATGTCCACCGCAACACCACTCGTGTTCCTTAGGTCTTTGGGCAGCTGATTAAACAGTCTTGGTCCTCTCACAGCAAAACTATTTTCTTTCATG